>SKCR01039888.1:0-79820 GCA_019454045.1 Zanthoxylum bungeanum
GTCAGATTCAAACACCCAAAGTAACCCAATTAACTATATTCTTATGTTAACTAAGTAACTCCAAATTCATTAAGTTCAGTTCAAATTATGGCTACCCACGCCCGACAGGTATTTTCCTATCTGTTAATGAAATATCCAAGATGTGAGATCGTGAGTTATTGAATCTAAAGCTGAAACCTAAAATCTCTTTTCCAATTTCATTTTAAGTTTACCACATCAATCCTATTGGTGATCAGGCAACAAGAAGCATTAAGTTTAAGATCTAAATAACAAGCCTAATGTATTATCCATTATATTAGAAAATCAATTATTAAACTTGTGAATATATGCTTCATCACTTCCCTAGATTAAATAAAATGCTGGGGGTTATAGGATCCACCTTACTATTTCAAATCTAGAAATCTCCCTTTTTATAATATATATATTGCATTATATTACCAACCGACCATATATGTGGTATCTTGATTAAGTCATGTGATAATTAATTCCAACAGACCATAAAGGCGGTTATCCAATTAAGTCAGGTTAAAATTAATTTAATTAAGTCCAACAGACCATAAAGGCGGTATCCAATTAAGTCAGGTTTTAAGATAATTTATATATTATAATTTAAGGGAGATTAATCTAAATTATCATAATAAAAGTTTATCCATTCTCCTAGGGGAAATTAACTACAAAACATCAAAAGAAAGATAAAATAACAGACTATTATTACTACTACTAAAAATAAAAATACATTACTATTAATATATACATGCTTCATGGCTGTCGTATATTATCTACTTCATATCATGCAACCCATTGTAGACACTGTATTTTGCATAAAGCCCAATGATGAGCCTCGTATGGAGGCACTACCCGATAAGTTGCGGAAGTCGCGACTGGAGGGAATACGGACGTCGGAAGGGAAAAATTTAAAAATTAATACATCATCAAAGTTAACTCACTAATTAGCCTCGGGTTCGCTTGATTGATCTCTGTTTTAAAATTATTAGCCTCGGCCCAAAACCCTCGCAACCCATGAAAAGCCCACTTGGCCCAAAACCCTCGCAACCTATGAAAAGCCCATTTCGCCCAAGCTCAATCCAAAATAATTAAATCATATTTAAAATACATGTCAAAATCCAATCAAATCCCCCTTCCTAAATTAAATAAACCCCCTTCCTAAATTAAATAAATCTCCTCCCACAATTAAATATATTCCCCACCAAAATTATACAAATTGCTTTCCATAAATACTTAATTAAGCACATCCCATTTAAATGATTTATTTTCTTAACTAAAAACCATATGATGCAACTATAAAAGAGAACATATTCCAAACCCTAAGGCTCTCCCTTTTTCCATAGAGATACACGACAAATCATATCACAAAAAACGAACAAACAAACTGAACAAAAAGCCTTACAACCAGCAAAGAAGACAAAACCCTAATCTCCCATCCCTCTCTTCTCTCAACCGACTCTCACAACACACATTCTCTCTCTTCACAAGCACCCTCACCGATTCAACAAACAAAACCAAGACCCCACCTACCGAAACAGTAAAAAAAACCCCCAGATCAACGTGAAACCAAGAAATCAACCCTTAAAGTCATCAAAAAAATCACACGAAACCAGCCCCTAAAGCTGATGAGACAAACCAGTCTAAAAAATCACCAAAACCGTGAGCCAAAATCACCCAAAACCAGTCCCCTATATCAATGAAATTCATTCACCAAACAGCAGCAGAAAACCGACAGAAGAAAATAGCAGCAAACACAGTGAAGAAAATAGAGAAAATAGCAGCGAAAATAGCGAGACAGCAAAGGAAAAATACTAGGCCAGGAAACCAGAAAAGTTACGGAGCATTAACCCTTCCGGTGACGACGTAACGCACTTCTAAGAAGCAATTTAAAAGGTAAGACCTGAGGGCACCCTTTATTACTTTTTTATTTTGTAGTTTTGGATGCGGCACGCTCGGTTGGACATGAAATATGTCAAACCGGGTGTGCGAAGTCCTATATCAAAGACGACCAAACTCTTGGTCACATCTTTCTTTGACGTTCCGTTATTTATTTATCGCACATTTATTTCATATTATTAGCTTTTTATCATTTCGCATTTAATTCACGTTTATTGTCGTTTTATTATCCCACATTTGTTTTGTCTTGTTATTTCCTTGTTATTTCGCATGTTTGTTTCTTCGTTTATGTGTTGTTATATGCATTATCATACTTCACGTCCATTTTCATGATTGCATTGTGTTTATGCTTGAGTTTTTTTCTCTCGTGGTATATCAGATGGAAACCCAGACATAACTTCTGTAGCCGAATCCGAATGGACGGTAGTGCGGCCTATACTTAGGATACAACTCCACGTACGCTTGGGGAAACATTCCTGCATGTGTTTATGTCATTTTAGACGCCATATTGGTAATCTCGTTCGAACGTGTTCTCAAACGCTACATGAATGTATGCATTTTGTCTCTCTCCATTCGAACGCTTTTCCGAACGCTACTCGAATAATGCATTTGGCCTCACCCCATTCGAACGCATTTTTGGACGCTACGTGAACGCGCATGCATTCTGTCTTGCCATACATGATATCATATCCCATTCGAACATGTTTACGAACGCTACTCGAATGCATGCATTCAGCCTTATCCCATTCTAACGCGTTTCCGAATGCTACTCGAACGCACACACACTGGACAGATTCTTTCCTAATGTTTCATGCATGTTTGCCTCTTTGGTTATTCCTTTCTGCATCATGTGCTTAAATAACTCTTTTTAATGTAATATGCTTCCATTGTTTCTATTAATGTTCATGGGTATGCAAACTTGTGTGTTGATTAAATTATCTTGCATGTGTTGCATAAGACTTGGTTACATTATAGCATAAATCTGTTCATTACAATTGGCATAAGTAAGGGACCATTCGGAACCCAACGGTTTGAGGTCTTCCCTTGCGAAGGGTGAGTGCGGCCTTAAATCATTCCCAGTTCACACTAGGTGGCGACTCCTTTATTCTCCGATTTAGTCCCCCGCGGGCTACTCCGTACTCCCGACGGGCCGCGAGCCGGACAGCATCGCGACACCCATAATACCTATTAATGTGGATCTATCAAACGTCACATGTTGACATCTAACTAACATCTGGTACGCTTGATGCTCGTAAGCATTGGCGTAGAACTCATGGACTACGGGTATACAGGCTGAGGTAGGCTGTTGGCAAAGCTTAAGCTTATGCCAGTGCCTTGTGGCGATAATTCAATCTATCTGGGGAAATTGCCCGGGGTTAATGTCAAAACCCCTCTCCATGATTGGGACTTCTTATCCCATCCCATTTTCATACCGAAGCTTAGTGGTTGCGACACCAAATTTTATGGCATCGTAACTTGATCTGGATGTCGTTGAGGTTCGCGTTCTCTTAGGGGCCATTTTTAATTTTAAAAATTTCGGCAGAGTTTCCCCTAATTCCAAATTTTTCACCCTAAAATTTCTAAACACTCAACAAACATCAATAAATCACAAATCAAAAATCTCAAACAGCCTTCAACCCCCAAAACTAATTTGTGTCAAAAAACAAACACAAAAACACCAACTCAAAATTTTATCACAAATTCTTTGCCCATAATTTACGAATTCAACAACCACAGCACAAAATTGTCACAACAGAAAACACACAACAGCCACACCCAAATTTTTTCATAAAATTAACTACAAACCATAAATCTACAAATCACAAATTTGACAACCAATTTGCACAATGATAAAAGAGTAGATGACCGAAGGCACTTGAATCACGAGGTTGAATCCCCAAATCCGAGTGGTTGACACGTAGGTTAATGGGTGGGTGTGTGATTTTGGGTTGAGTTTGTGGTTTGGGTGAGTTAAGGAGTGGATTTGGGTTAGTTTTGGTGAGAGTGGGTGGGGGAGAAGAAGAAGAACCGAGAGATAAAGAGAGAAAAATGAAAGGGGAAATGGAAGAAATGGAGTTTAATGAGTTTGGTTGAGGGATTTGAGGGAAAAATCGAGAGTTTTGGTTGAAGAAAAATATAAAGAAGATGAGAATGAAGGTGAAGAAAATGAGTGGCGGCTACTAGTTTTAGACTTGAAATCGCTTACGCATCACACCGCATATTGATGCGCATCGCGACGGGCAGCCCTAAATTTGGGATGCTCACATATTTGGTTGTCGTGTCGCTATTCAGAGGGTTTATGAGTCACGATGCCAAAGGCTTAGCAGAATGCTACATTTTGTCTCATTTGCGTCGCGACGTGGGAAAGATGCGTCACACACGATTTGTTTTAATCAAAATTGAGTTATTTCACTAATATATCCACTAGGACACATATCAAGAGTTGACTCCTTACTCTGTCCGTCTCTACTGAATTAAATTTTTAACTTCGTGATTTTTTCAAACTTTATTCCATGATATCCCCGTTTTTACTGGCTTGTTCTGCTTTAAGTACTCCGTCTGTGTTTTTCCTTGCAAAAATAACACATAAAATACGAACAATAAAAATAACAATAGAAATTTGCATGGGTTGTCTTCCTGCTAGCGCTAAATTTATCATCTTCAGCCAGACGTGACTGAAGTCCATCCATTAAGGAGGCTTCAATGTGGTTTTGGACATCCGATTGAGGACAATCCCATGTGCATAGCTTTTGAAGGGTCTCTTCAAACGATGAGGTAGCAAAAAGAATTTTGTCTCATTCAGTGTTTGTGCCACCTTCTTAAACTTTGTCGCTCCAGTGGTCTGCAAAAGAAATGAAAATAAATCAGGAGGTCTCGTATGGTGCTTGACTTTGAATGGTTATTCCATTCTGTCAAGATTCTAGGTGGTGTCCTCAATGTGTACTCCCCAATACAATGATGTTTCTTCTGAAGTCATGAGATTTTCAATATGGTCAGACATTTGCTCTTCCTTTTGTCCTTCATCTTGCTTCACATTTTCTTCACAGATGTATATAGCAATTCCTCGTTCAATTCTTCATTAGACATTTGTGCAATGCATGCTCCAAGATCTTCATTTTTAGGATGCAGAGTTTCATCCTCATTTGTTAGTGTGGTGGTACAGACAGCTCCGCTACTTGTTCCTCCTCAGAGATTGAAGAATGATCTAGATCAAGTTGAGATTCTGCTTGTTCGGCCTCCTGAACTGATATCTCTACCTCAGTCTTCTCACTTGTTAATGTGTCATCTTGAAACTCTTGGTACTCGAAGGCTTCATCAGTGTCATCTAAAATTGCTCTGTGAGGTGTGTAGTTCTGGTTGTTGATTAATTGTCTCAATTGAATTGTCAGCCTATGTAAGGTTTTTATTTGACACAGAAACATTACATCAAGTTTAGCTTCCCGTTTCTTGAGCATGTTTATCAACTGTCTTTCCACTGATGGTTCTTGTTCTTGAAGATCGTAGGCTGATGGTGGATAAGATGGAAAATGTGGTTCAATGAAATATGCGGGTTCATCATATGAAGGTTTCTGATAGTTCTGCCACCCTGAATTGTAGTTGTACGTGAAATGATCGCTAGGGTGGTTACCATCACATATCTCACATCTCTGAAATGGATGAGCAAATGTTGTGTTATTTCTCTCTGACATCCATGGATAATTATTGCGGTGGATAACCGGCCTCAGAAAACTGGACTGCTGCTCCCTGATTTGGGGTGTATCTTCACCTTTTAAAGCTCGTAATGCTTCCATCGCCCAATAGTGATCCATTTTCAACCACCTGAAAATAAAAGAAATAAAAATGAAAAGATAAAAATAAAATGAAAGAAAATTAGATACAAATAAAGTAAATAGCTTCAAAATTAATAACACAAGAAAAATAAGTCCCCGACAACGACGCCAAAAACTTGATCGGTGGTAAACACACACGTAACGAAAGTGCATGTATCGCTCAAGTAGTATAAAAATATTGATTCCACGAGGACTTAATTTCTACTGTTTTTATTAACTTTTGATTCTATTTATTTACAGGTATCTAATTGGGATGAGAATGGAATGATCTCTGGTTGGTTAGTTGAATGTGGATTTGTTAAATAAATAAATAAATAAAAACACAAAAGAAAATACAAAGGAAAATAAACAAAAGACACAAACATCTAGGGTTGTGATTCCACACAATATTATTCGAATGATGAATTGATTCTCCTATACATGTGTAATAAATTAGTTTGTTAACCTGGAACACGAATATATGTAAAAGCCTCTGTCGATGGTCAGATGCAAACACCCAAAGTAACCCAATTAACTATATTCCTATGTTAACTAAGTAACTCCGAATTCATTAAGTTAAAGTTCTAATTATGGCTACCCACTCCCAACAGGTATATTCCTATCCTGTAAGGAAATCTCTAAGATGTTAGATCGTGAGCTATTAAATCTAAGGCTGAAACCTAAAATCTCTTTTCCAAGTTCATTTTAAGTTTACCACATCAATCTTATTGGTGATCAGGCAACAAGAAGCATTAAAATTAAGATTTAATAAACAAGCCTAATGTATTATTCATATATTAGAAAATCAATTATTAAACTTGTTAATATTGTGCTTCATCACTTCCCTAGATTAAAATAAAATGTTGGGGGTTAGGGGATCCACCTCTACTATTTCAAATCTAGATATCTCCCTTATTATAATATATAAATTTGCATTATATTACCAACCGACCAAATAGGCGGTATCCTGATTAAGTCATGTGATAATTAATTCTAACCGACCATAAAGGCGGTATCCAATTAAGTCAGGTTAAAATTAATTTAATTAAGTGCAACTGACCATAAAGGAGATATCCAATTAAGTCAGGTTTTAAGATAATTTATATATTTTTATTTAAGGGAGATTAATCTAAATTATCATAATAAAAGTTTAACTCTTCCCCCAGCGGAAATTAACTACAAAACATAAAAGAAATATAAAATAAACAAACTATTATTACTACTACTATAAATAAAAAATAAATTACTATTAATATATACAAACAAGATACAGTCCTTAAATCCTTATTAGAACCTTAAGGAAATTATGAAAATGGAAATGAAATCAGCTCTATTTATAGGTAAAAAATCTGGTCTGCGTCGCGACGTGTGCACAGTAAATGGTAGCTGCATTATTTCATCGGTGCGTCACGACGCAAAAGGCTTAGGCGTCACGACGTGTGCTACAGTGATGATGTAAGTGATGATACGTGTCAGCAGCGGAATAATTGAGTTCGTGTCGCGACGCAGAGGTCTTGCATGTCGTGACGCGTGAACAGAAAAATTTCATTTTGCCATTTTTGTCTATTTTCCATCATTTTAGCCCCGAGTTGATTCCATTGAGCCCCGAAACTTTATTTATCTGTAAAACAAATAAAAACACATCAAAACGTTCATCAAACTCGAGAAACCATACAAAATATTAGGTCAAAGGGAGCGGTAAATAATGATATATTTTCCGCTCATCAAGTGCTCAATTAATACACTTCATATTAGGACTCTCTAAGTTCACATATGTTCGTCATATAAGCCTAGCTAATATGTACGCAATTCGGCTACCTCTGAATTTGCGAAGAACACGAACGACCTTTCTGAACTATACAAGTCGAGGTCATCACTTATGTTTAACAATCCCTCCATCGTAAGTTATCCGAGTTGTGCTTAAGAAATATAAAATACACCGTCAAGTTTATGAGGTGCACATCTCATATCGATATGTCCACGATTCTCCATAACTAATGCGATCCACCCTAGGTGATCGACTTTGGCCAAAGCTTTAAGAATCGTGACTTTACTCACATAGATACCTAAACCCCTTATGGTACACATACAGGCCAACAAATCCTATCTTGCTTCTCACTTGATAAATGAGTGCATCATTCCACACCCAACGAACATCTAGAGGCCAGACCCTGAAAGGTTTCTTACATACATGGCATCAAAGTATGAAGGATGTCACACAAAATCAATGATATCCTATAGTCAAAGGATTACATATGTTACTCGACTCGAAGAGATTCCTATTGATGGTGGTGTGTACTTCCAACTATTAGGAATCACATGTGAGTCATTGAGTATTCGGTCCAACCAATACCCACACGTCTATACGAGTTTCCAAAACTCATGGTACATCGGGTTAAACCATTGGAACTCCAATTCCAATATATGATATGTGCTAGTCTTCTAAGTTCTAGGAATTCGACCGTATTCTAAAACCAATGTTGGACCACCTAGTGTCCAGTATTACTACAAGACTATTCTAAGGTCGATGTCATTCTTAGCAT
The DNA here is from genome assembly GCA_019454045.1 of Zanthoxylum bungeanum. Lineage (NCBI taxonomy): Eukaryota > Viridiplantae > Streptophyta > Magnoliopsida > Sapindales > Rutaceae > Zanthoxylum > Zanthoxylum bungeanum. Next base: position 8,255 of record SKCR01039888.1, read on the forward strand.
ATCCATACTTCAATCTAATACGCATAATGACAATACCATTAATAATGTATGAAATGAAAATATAGTTATTTTATTAATACATAATAAAATATACAATTCAGATTGGCACTCCAAGCACCAACTCCAACAAAGATCACCAGATGTTACAAATTCTCTCCCCTTAAATATGATTCATCCTCGAATCCTCTTCTGAGGTCCAACTTCCGAGTCCATCTCGGTTTGAAGATATCTGGTCTTACTACTTCCATATTCATTTACTTGCTTTCTGCTATTTTGTTCAAGACTCTTGCGAATCTCTTATCCTGGTATTCTCTATTTGATTCTTATGGCTGAAAGCTTAACCTTTTGAAAGTCCTTTTGGAACCTTTCTTTCTCGTGTGGAAACAAGATCTTATACTATATCTTGTTTTCATATAGGTGTAAATCCTTCACGAAACTCTTTATACATAAATTCATCTATCCCTCATTTAACATTTTATGACATCCAATAGATGTACTAGAAGTCCTCTACCTCTATAGTCTGAACTTAAGTTTCCTTCGAACTGGTGCCCAAGTGAATTACTTCTTCCTATATGATACTTTATGACTGTGTTTTAGTTTATTTCCTTGTTTCTTTAAGGATATAATACTCATTAAGACTTCCTAGATAACTGATTGCCTGATTATTATTTCCACCCAAATATACTCAATTTGTAAGATCCTGACCTAATTGATGCACTTGCTGTAATATAATCATACACACAGTTATTCCAATTGAATCATTGATCAATAATAATAATATCTAGTCTTTATGGGGGATTTATACCAATTCGTTACATTCGTAAAAAAATTGCATTGATATCATGTGACTTTACTGAATATGCAACTGAATTCTTCGCAATTAATGCTTCCACTTCTCCAAGGATAACAAAGTCTCCTAACGTTAATTCTCATAGCATTAGCTACTTAATTCTCTATTTCCTTTTTGTTAAGTTTCAATTGCTTATCGACTTCACCCTTTAAGTTCTTTTAACTATGCTTATCTGTGTGGCTTAAAACTCCTTGGATCCTGGTCAAACTACTTATACACTTATAACTTACTATTATTGTTTACTGATGCCTCTAATATTCAGGATACAAAGTACCTATATAAGGCTTAAGCGTACGTACACTTCGTGTTTTAAATCATATTTCTTATGATTAAATTGGATGCTAACGATTATTTTTTATGTATCGTTCATACTGTTTTCGTAATTTTCAAATTTATAACTAGTATCATTTTGGTTAACGACCCTTTTTCTCTGATTTGATTTCTTTGCCTGATTGTACTCTAAGATGTCCCACTTCTACTTATTCTCATAATCTGATTATGTTAGGTATTGTCCCGGTCTTGACAATATTCATTTGCTTAGTCTCCTTAGCCTTTTTATGTTATAAATTTGTCTCAAGTGACCTTAAGTCTCAACTTTTTGGTCCTTGTTATCTTTCCTACAATCTATCTTTAATAGAACTTTGGTTTTATACTAGTATCTAAAGGCTCGCTGATATGCCTTCACATTCTATTATGCCGCTATGTTCTCTACCTAAAACTTTTGTGGTCTATGTCTTTGTCTCCTTATCCGAAAGATATCGTCTTGTATATCATTATTGTTTAACTATTATTTACTCCCTTCATCATTTCATCTAGACAGCTTCTCTCTCAAATACTCTACTTATAGCTATTTTCCTCTTTTATCATTATGTTGTACTAAATCTGAAGGTTTTATGTTTCGGTATTCTTCCAAGATGCATTCACCTGTTTCTGGGAATATCTGGAAGCGATCATCGAGGTTCATCCTTGCTGTTGTTGTATAACGAGGAGGGTGGGATTTGGTTCTAAAGCCATTAAGACTCCCGTGTTTAATGGTGGTTGCTTCCACACTAAGGTACTTATGTTAGGTACTATCTGAATTTTTTCCTTCAACTATACTCATGATTATCTTCCGTCTGTTGATCTTACTACCTTTTTACTAAGACATTAAAATGATCACTCTCTCTCAAAATCCTACTATACTCTCTTTGTTATTCCTTCTTACGAAGTTTACCCTGTTACTTAAATTTCCTCCTATCTCAGTTTCTTGAACTCCTTACTTCTTTACTCCCTTAGGAACTCCCTCGACTTTGATTGCTTAGGGAATCTCCACTAAAACTTTTAGTTCGTGTGTTATTCTCATACTAGTTCTTCCATCCCAACGCAATGAGGCTCTTTATAAATCATATACTATATCCCTGAGAATCACTCTCTCTGGTTCCTTCGCTCTTTTGGGCCTTTACTCCTTTAAGGGCTTCCAGTTCAATGATGACTTCAAGATTTGGCTTGACTTACTATGACTTCAAATTATTTTATCTCATTTAGAATATTTCCATCTCATTATTCCTATCTATGTTTCGTTGAACTGTCGTCTCGTGATTCGTCTATTCTTTCAAATACGATTCTTTACTAGTTCTATTCCTTACTGGACTCTAAGTTGAGGGGTGAGTACATACATTCTATAGAAATCTGTGAATACACATTTATGTTATTTACTTAAGTTCGGTGATGGTCTGATTAGGTGTCTATGTACTTACTAGAGTCGAGGCTACTGGAAGGAAGAGTTGTCATTCGTTCTACCAGGACCTGGGTCGACTACTTCATGTTTAGGGTTCTTCAACTTTTATCACCTATTCTGAGGTCTCCATTATCGTTTCTGTCTTCAAGCTATATTAGCTACGTTACTATACATATTAGACTTCTTTGTTACTTTCTGCATTTTCCCTTTAATATCTCCATACCGTATCTCTTGGCTTTAAACTATGCTGTTGAGGCTAGTGTTGGTTCATTCTTATGAGCTATTCTTTGGATCTCAGCACTTGCTATAGTTCACGGCTATGACACTCTGTCCTACTGTCCGTATTGGTACTTTTATTACTGACCGGTGTTGTCACACGCGTATAATGCAAGCTCATGTATCGTTCAAGTAGTATAAAAAGTATCGATCCCACAAGGACTTAATACCTAAACAATTAATTTATGAATCCAAATTTTTACAAGCATCTAATGGATTGTTTGTTTGATTGGGTGTTGGCTTAAAAATTAAAACAAGTAAAAGAAATAGCGCGAAAGTAGATTGAGGAAAATTCAATATTAATAAACTATCCAGGGTTGTGAATTATTCCAATATCTTTTTAAAGATGAAGTGGTTATTTTACGTTTGTGTAATATATTAGTTTACTAACCTGGAACACGAAATTCTGCAAAAGCCTCTGTCGATGGTCGGATGCAAATACCCAGTGTAACCCAATTAATCATATGTCTAAGTCAACCAAGTTACCTGAATTCATTAAGATTAAGTTCCAATTGTGGCTACCCTCACCCGACAGGTATATGCCTATCCTATAAGGAAATAAATTAAAGGGTTATCTATCCTCAAGGAAGATCGTGGGCAATTAATTCTAAGGCTGAAACCTAAAATTCCTTTGTCAAGTTTATTTTAAGTTTACCAAATCAATCTTATTAATGACCAGTTAACAAGAAGCATTAAGCTTAAGACTTAACAAGTAAACCTTTATATTACCCAAACTATAAAATAACCCCTTATAAACCGGTGATGTTAGAATTCATCACAACCCCAGATAACAGACTTAGTTACGACACATATTTAAGGCTATTAAAAGCTTAAATAAAATAAAAGACATAAAGTAAATACTGAAATTAAATAAAGTAAATGCTGAAAAGTAAATGCGGAAAAGTAAATGCTGAAAAGTAAATGCTGGAATGTAAATACTGGAAATTAAAAATGTAAAAGTACAATAAAAGAAACTGTTGGGGTAAATGATCCACTTTTATTAATTCTATTTTAGATATCTCCCTTAATATAATATATTTACTTTGCGTGATATTACCAATCAGCCATATAGGCGGTATCCTGATTAAGTCAAATTAATAATTAATTACCAACCGACCAATCAGGAGGTATCCTCATTAAGTCAGGTTAAAACTAATTTCAATAATTACCAACCGACCGTAAGGCGGTATCCGCATTAAGTCAGGTTTTAAATAGTTTATATATTATAATTAAGGGAGATTAATCTAAATATTAGTAATAAAATCTTTACCTTTTACCCCAGCAAGGGGGAGTTACCTCCTTATTACTGAAAAGTAAAAATTGAAAAGTAAAGAAAGGAAATTACTATTGCGTAAAAGTAAATTACAGAAAGTAAAGACTGAAAAGTAAAGAAAAGAAAGTTAAAATGTGAAAATTAATTACTGAAAGCTGTAAATAAACAAACAAGATACAATCCTCTAGTATTCTTAAGGAATTACATAGAAGAAAGTATGAATTCAAATCTGAAATTCGGCCTTCTATTTATAGGCATAAAATGGCTCGTGTGGAGTGTGCTTGCGTCGTGAAACGCCGTTGATGAATGACTCATAGCATGAACTTTAGCTGAGATGGTGACACGTGGCAGGGGCTGAATGATTAACTCAATAATTATGCTGACATGGCATTGACTGAATTATTATGTTGACATCATTGATGACGTGGTGATGATGATTGTCGGCATCATGTGATGATGACACGTGTCCGGCGCACTGTGGGAACACAGAAACTGGGCGACGCATGCTGTCCCGGGTTCGCGTCCCGGTCGGGAGTACGGAATAGCCACGGGGGACTAAACCGGAGAATAATGAAGTCGCCACCCGGTGTGAACCGGGAAAATGAGATTTAAGGCCGCACTCACCCCTCGCAAGGGAAGACCTCAAACTGTTGGGTTCAGAATGGTCCCTTACCTATGCCACTTGTAATGAAAGGATTTATATGATAATTTAATCAGGCTAAAGTAACACTTATTTCTAAGAATATCATGCTTCTAAATCCACATACATACATCAACAAGTTCATCTAAATTTATATGTAACACATATTCGAATTTGCATACAGCCTATTTGCATGTAAACTATGTCTCAATTTGCATACATAAGGTTTATCATATGGCAAGCATACAAGTTAATGAACACATTGGTGGACACAGAAGCGCAAACAAATAGCATTCTTACTAGCATGCATATTAAGAAAAGATATTTAAGCACATAACAGATTTAGACACTAGAGAGGTAGTACCAATGCATAACGTAAAAAAAGAGGACTCTGTGCTAAGATGGACATGTCGTAATGTGATGCAGGAGGATCTGTTTACCATAGGCGTTCGTTCAGCATTCTTAGATGCGTTCGAACGGTAAACATAAGGTTCTCGTTCGAGTAGCGTTCGTAAACGTGTTCGAACGGAAATGAAACAGAATACTCACGTTCGTATTGCGTTTGTGAACGCGTTCGAATGGAAATGAAACAGAATGCTCACGTTCGTATGGAGTTCGTGAACGCGTTCGAACAGAGATGAGACCTGATGCATGATAAGGCAAAAATGCATGGGCGTTCGAGTTGCGTTCGTAAATGCGTTTGAACGGGAACAGACCTGATGCATGAAATGAGACGCAATACATAAATAACAAATAGTACAATGTGAGGCGCGACGAAGCATCATGGTAAAGGATTTTAACCTCTTCAATTAGAGGACCTCTCATCGCACTTACTAAGCCCATGCGCTCGATCGCATCATACATACAAACATAAAGACAATCATATCAAACTAAGTATGCCCGATTGAACACATCTTACATCCAACCGAACACACATCAACCGGCGCGGCAAAGCATCGTGGTAAAGGGCTTTAACCCCTCCCCATAGGGGATCTTTCATTCCACTTACTAAGCCCATGCGCTCGATTGAGTCATGCATACAAAGAATTAAACACAATAATATCAAACTTAGTATGCCCGATTGAACGTATCTTACATCCAACCGAACACACATCAACCGGCGCGGCAAAGCATCGTGGTAAAGGGTTTTAACCCCTCCCCATAGGGGATCTTTCATTCCACTTACTAAGCCCATGCGCTCGATTGAGTCATGCATACAAAGAATTAAACACAATAATATCAAACTTAGTATGCCCGATTGAACGTATCTTACATCCAACCGAACACACATCAACCGACGCGGCAAAGCATCGTGGTAAAGGGCTTTAACCCCTCCCCAATAGGGGATCTTTCATTCCACTTACTAAGCCCATGCGCTTGATTGAACCATGCATAAATAAGCAACATGCAGAATTCAAGTGACGAAAAATAAATAAACCAAAACAACACAAAACAAAAGAGGGTGCCGTTTACTCAAGCGGTACGTGGAGTTGTATCCCAAGTACAGACCGCACTACCGTCCATTCGGATTCGGCTACGGAATTTACGTCTGGGTTTCCATCCTATATACCACAAGAGACAACACTCTTCCATTCATCCAATACCCACAACACACGTCATACACAAACAAGATTTAACAAATAAGTAAAATACAATCAAAATAAATAACAAAAATCAAATAAAGATGAGTGTGAAAAGTACCCTCAGGTCTAACCTTTTAAATCACCTCTCGGATGTACGGCACACGGTCGTCGGAAGGGTGGATGCTCCGCAACTCTTTCGGTTCACTGGTTCACTGCTCTCGTTCGTTGTCTCACTGTTTGGAGTCGTCGTTCTCCGTCTTTTGCTGCTGCTTTTGACTCCGATTTGCTACTTTTCGGCCTCTGTTTTGTTGCTCACTGTTCAGGTCACCTGTTTTGACGTTCCAACGGACTGTTCCAAGTTTTTGTGTGGGTTCTTAGTGCAGTCTTGTGTGATTATTTTAAGGATTATGAATGCAGTTTTTATGTTACTGTTTTGAGGATTTTAAGGGCTGTTTGAGGGCTAATAGGAGTGCAGTTTTTTATGTTACTACTTTAAGGTTTTTAGGGAATGTTTTAAGTGTATTTTGCTGCTATTTTATGGGTTAAATTACTGTTGTTTGGGCGTGATTTAGGGACTGGTTTGGGTCAGTTTTGGTTTGTGTAAGTGGGCTACGGATTGAACTGTTTGGAGAGGGTATTGTGCGGCAATGGGAGAGTTTGGAGGTCTCTTGGGCGTGCAAGAGAAGGCTTGGAGGAGTGTCTTATGTGTGATTTGAGAGATAGGTGTGCTTCGGTTATTAAAGGAGGTGTAGGAGAAAAATTGTTTTTACTTCTTTATGCTATTACCGTGAATGATATGTCTGAAGGAGAGGATGGCTTTGGTTGGGGGTTGTTTATATAGAGAAGGGTTAGGGCTTCACCTTGTCTCACAAGGAAGGGATTTTGGCATTAAAAAGAGATATGATTTGGTGTTTGAGCAAGAAAGTCAAAGATTGAGGGGGGACAAATCTTGGCTAGAATAGGAAGTCAATATCTTTAATTTGTTATGATTGATTTTAATTAGGCATGACATCTTTTTAATTCAGTATGTGATTTGTTTAGTTAGGAAGTTAATATATTTGATTTATCTTTATTAGGTATGATTATATTTTGTGTTTTATTTAATTGGTAAATGGTTTAAATATTTTATTTAATTCAATGTTTAATTTAATTAAGATTTAATTTAATTTCACATGTGTTTTATTAATTGGGATATGTTTTATGGGCTTTGGTGGGTTAATTGGGCTTGTTGTGAGGCTAGCAGCAAAACCAGAATTACCGACACCGTTCGAACGCTTCCTCGAACGCGACACCAACGCCCGTAATCTGTTTGGCGTTCGAACGTATACATGAACGTAGCACGAACGAAAACAGTGAACCTTGTTTATTCCGAATTTCCCCTTCCGATTTCCGTTTCCCGCGGCTTCCGTGACTCAAAAGGTAGTGCCTCCAAATGAGACTCATCATCGGGTTTCTCATGCAAAAATACAATGCCTACAGTCGCCCCCACTTTGATGGGACTTGTGTAATGTGCAACACTGACAATCCTATCAAAGTTATGCAATGCATTTTCACTTACTTGGCTCGCCAACTGCCACTTGACTTTCCACGTGTTGAGTTGATTTAGGTGGTGAGGTGCTGCGACCCCTGGTTCATTCCCGAACCGTGTTGTGATGTTGTCCATTCCCGAACCGTTGCCGTAAGGTGGTCCATTCCCGAACCGTTACTGTGAGTTGGTCCATTCCTGAACCGTTATTGTGAGGTGTTCATTCCCGAACTGTTATCGTGAGGTGGTCCATTCCCGAACCGTTACTGTGAGGTGTCCATTCCCGAACTGTTACTGTAAGGTGGTCCATTCCCGAACCGTTACTGTGAGGTGTACATTCCCGAACTGTTACTGTAAGGTGGTCCATTCCTGAACCATTACTGTGAGATGTTCACTCCCAAACTGTTATCGTGAGGTTGTCCATTCCCGAACCGTTACTGTGAGGTGTCCATTCCCGAACTGTTACTGTGAGATGTCCATTCTCGAACTGTTATTGTGAGGTGGTCCATTCCCGAACCGTTACTGTAAGGTGGTCCATTCCCGAACCGTTACTGTGAGATGTCCATTCCCGAACTATTGTTGTGAGGTGGTCCATTCCCGAACCGTTACTGTGAGGTGGTTCATTCCCGAACCGTGCTTCCATTCTTGGAGTGTCATTCCTGGCTTGTTCATTCCTGAACTGTATTTCCATTCCTGGAGTGCCATTCCGGCTTGTTCATTCTTGAACTCTGCTCCATTCTTGGATTGCCATTCCCGGCTGTTCATTCTCAACTGTGTTTCCATTCTTGGAGTGTCATTCCAGCTTGTTCATTCTTGAACTCTGCTCCATTCTTGGATTGCCATTCCGTTTCCATGCTGCTTGTTCATTCTCGAACTGTGTTTCCATTCTTGGAGTGCCATTCCCGGCTTGTTCATTCTCGAACTGTGTTTCCATTCTTGGAGTGCCATTCCCGGCTTGTTCATTCTCGAACTGTGTTTCCATTCTTGGAGTGCCATTCCCGGCTAAACTGATACTGATACTGATGTGGGCCTGGCCCATGAACTGATACTGATGTGGGCCTCGGCCCCTGAACTGATACTGATGCTGATGTGGGCCTTGGCCCTAACTGCTACTGATATGGGCCTCGCCCCCAGACTGATACTGATGTGGGCCTCGACCCTCGGGATTCATCCCAAGCTGATACTGATGATATGGGCCTCGCCCATGTGATTCGTTCCTGAAGACTGGTGACATTGTACTGTTACTGCTTCTGGTTGGCTTGCATTCGGCGCTTTCTTTTTTTCTCCTTTGAAACCTGTTATTACAAAACAGAACAAACACGAAAGTATGCAAAATACGTTACATGTATGCATGCATGAAAGTTCCTATCCCGTCGGGTTAGGTCTTCCGTCAATTCTTTTGGTGACTGCTTAGTCTTCTCTTCCTCAGACAAGCTACTTCTTCAATCTGTCTACGTTGATCGGCTCGGTGAACTAATTCCCTTCCAAGTCTGATATTTTCACTGCCTCTATTTCCCAATTTCTGAATGTCTATCTTATCTTTTCTGTTTGCTTATTTCGAAGGTTCCCCGTGTTCATCACTGGATTCCATAGTACCAAGGTTGAATACTTTTCTCAAATATACTCATATTGCAGAAGAGTTTCAGCGAAATGAACGTCTTTATTATTGTTGAGGAAAAGAGTTCGAACAAGTAACAAAATCAATGTCTTTTTAAAAAAACTGGATCAAATAGACTAGGAGGAACATCTCCATCATCCGCAGCACTGCCTTCTTCCTCGGCCTATGGTTCTTCACTGTCATCCATGTGAGAAGCTTGGTGGTTGAGGGTTTCTTTTCATGGGTTTGGTATTTTATGGGAATCTATGAGATCTTGAATTTCATGCCTGAGGCGGGTGCAGTTGTCGGTGTCATGGCCATGTAGCTGGTGGAAGTGACAATAAAGGTTCACATTTATGTGTGGTGGTGGGGGGGTGCGGAAGTGGCTTGCCTTCTAAGGGTTTCAAGATTCCTTGTCCCTGTAACTTTTCAAATACCTTCGACAAAGGTCTACCAAGGTTGGAGAATTACCGGTTCTTGATGGCAGTAACCTCGACAATAGTGGGCTTAGTCTCAGAATACCCCCCAAAAGTCCGCCTATTCTGGCCATAGGACTTTCTGTTTTCAGCCTCTTCTTCCTCAATATCCATGACAGTTTCCCTCAACTGTCGAAAATCAGAAATCATCGAAGTCATCCTCCTAAGCTTACCATAAATAGAGGCTTGGTGCCCTTGATAATCATCTTAATTTGGTCTTTCTCTGAGGCCGAGTCTGCATTTTCAAAAGCTGGCTTCTCCAGCGATCCACATACTCTTTGAAACTTTCCTCTAGCTTCTGCTTAGTGTTCTCCAAATCACGGAATGACAAGTCAATTTCTAAGTCTGTAACATACTGCTTCAGAAAAGCATCAGCTAGTTCCTTCTAATCTTCCTTAACCTTCTTCTCAAGGCTATGATACCAAACCACAGGTGCCCCCTCGAGTGACATCCCAAACATCTTTTAGACTTGGCGTTATGATAGGCCCATTGAACTCATGATTGAGACATATTGCTGCAAATGGACTGTCGGGTCTCCATTCCCATTAAACTTGGCCATGTCGGGCAATTTAAACTGAGCTGGCAGCTGTTCTCCGAACGTCATTGCCTCATAATCTAACAACTCTTCATGTTTACCCCTCATTTTACGGGTAACTGTTTCAACCTGATCCCGAAGCTTCTGAAATTCTGCCTGAGACCCAATCACTCTGTCTGTTGCATACTCTGCCATGTCATCATCAAAAGTGGGGATATCATCCATCAACCCATTCGGAGGCTCCTCACGCCTCACATTCTCAGAATTTCCCCCAGCACGGGGTACAGCCATATTTGTCATGGCACTAGTCAAGGCTTGCAACTGTTCAGTAATCTTGGCGAGACCGTTCTCTAACTGATCCATACGGGACACCTCATTATCGGATTCACTCATACTTGTTCTTTTAGTGAGTCTTCCCTTTTTTTCTAACCCAACGGGAATCTATGATGGCTTTCAGAACACAAGGGTTAACATGATGTATGTATGCATGGGGTGCATGAGATGCATATATAACATACTAAATCAACTAAAATTTTCAAACAAGTCGGCCCACTATCATTTTAGAAGCTTTTGGGCTAACTGTCATAGGAATGAACTCGTCCCAGTTTAAACGGCCCAACGAGTTCACATCTCATGACAAATGGTCCAAATGGATCCAAACGATGATGTTCCCCAGCACAAGCATAAAAGAAAGATAATGCAAACATAGAGTAATAATTTCTACAAATGGCCCATCAACATTTCAGAAGCTTTGGCCCAATGGTCATAAGGTACGAACTTGCCCCAGTTTAAATGGCCCAGCAAGTCCGCATTTCTGACAATGGTCCAACTGCATCCAAATGAGGATGGTCCACTAGCACATACTCAAGGAAATAATTGTTACTTTAACCATGTAAACCGGTCTATATGGGTGGGTTCGTAGGAGTATAGACAAAGGCTCTCACCGGCGAAGGATGGCCCACAACTAGGTCTCCCCACTCAAGGGTTCGAGCGACCAAGTGAGCGCACCTTTTTTATACACTAAGGTACGTGCCAATGAGCTATGTGTGTGACGGACTGTCAAATGGATTTCCCGTTGTAGATTCCCCAGAGGGAAGGTGGAGCGAGGCTCACTTAAATACCCAAGCCTCTTAGGCTCTTATCGCTTGGTGTCAGGAATAAACAACGAGTCCTCCTCCAAATTAGTCCATCACAATAGGCTACGAGTAGATGGCTATATAGGTGCCTTCACAGCTTTTCCTTCTAGAAAGGTAGTGTGAAGGAAGACACCAAACCATTACCTAGCCTTAAAATGCCTTTGATTAAACCCCCATTTTATCCACTATAGACACGGTCAATTAAAACATAAATCCAAACATTACAAGACAATATTCGGGGCCGATTCTCTATCCCCAATGGAGTCGCCAGACTGTGGGAACACAGAAACTGGGCGACGTATGCTGTCCCGGGCTCGCGGCCCGGTCGGGAGTACGGAATAGACACGGGGGACTAAACTGGAGAATAATGGAGTCGCCACCCGGTGTGAACCGGGAAAATGAGATTTAAGGCCGCACTCACCCCTCGCAAGGGAAGACCTCAAACCGTTGGGTTCAGAATGGTCTCTTACTTATGCCACTTGTAATGAAAGGATTTATATGATAATTTAATCAGGCTAAAGTAACACTTATTTCTAAGAATATCATGCTTCTAAATCCACATACATACATCAACAAGTTCATCTAAATTTATATGTAACACATATTCGAATTTGCATACAGCCTATTTGCATGTAAACTATGTCTCAATTTGCATACATAAGGTTTATCATATGGCAAGCATACAAGTTAATGAACACATTGGTGGACACAGAAGCGCAAACAAATAGCATTCTTACTAGCATGCATATTAAGAAAAGATATTTAAGCGTATAACAGAAATGAACAACTAGAGAGGTAATACCAATGCATAACGTAAAAAAAGAGGACTCTGTGCTAAGATGGACATGTCGTAATGTGATGCAGGAGGATCTGTTTACCGTGGGCGTTCGTTCAGCGTTTGTAGATGCGTTCGAACGATAAACAGAAGGTTCTCGTTCGAGTAGAGTTCGTAAACGCGTTCGAACGGAAATGAAACAGAATACTCACGTTCGTATGGCGTTTGTGAATGCGTTCGAACGGAAATGAAACAGAATGCTCACGTTCGTATGGCGTTTGTGAACGCGTTCGAACAGAGATGAGACCTGATGCATGATAAGGTAAAAATGCATGCGCGTTTGAGTTGCGTTCGTAAACGCGTTCGAACGGGAACAGACCTGATGCATGAAATGGGATGCAATACATAAATAACAAATAGTACAATGCGAGGCGCGGCGAAGCATCGTGGTAAGGATTTTAACCTCTTCAATTAGAGGACCTCTCATCGCACTTACTAAGCCCATGCGCTCGATCGCATCATGCATACAAACATAAAGACAATCATATCAAACTAAGTATGCCCGATTGAACACATCTTACATCCAACCGAACACACATCAACCGGCGCGGAAAAGCATCGTGGTAAAGGGCTTTAACCCCTCCCCATAGGGGATCTTTCATTCCACTTACTAAGCCTATGCGCTCGATTGAGTCATGCATACAAAAATTAAACACAATAATATCAAATTAGTATGCCCGATTGAACGTATCTTACATCCAACCGAAACACATCAACAACCGGCGCAGCAAAGCATCGTGGTAAAGGGTTTTAACCCCTCCCCATAGGGGATCTTTCATTCCACTTACTAAGCCCATGCGCTCGATTGAGTCATGCATACAAAGAATTAAACACAATAATATCAAACTTAGTATGCCCGATTGAACGTATCTTACATCCAACCGAACACACATCAACCGGCGCGGTAAAACATCGTGGTAAATGGCTTTAACCCCTCCCCTCCCATAGGGGATCTTTCATTCCACTTACTAAGCCCATGCGCTTGATTGTACCATGCATAAATAGCAACACATGCAGAATTCAAGTGACGAAAAATAAATAAACCAAAACAACACAAAACAAAAGAGGGTGCCGTTTACTCAAGCGGTACGTGGAGTTGTATCCCAAGTACAGACCGCACTACCGTCCATTCGGATTCGGCTACGGAATTTACGTCTGGGTTTCCATCCTATATACCACAAGAGACGACACTCTTCCATTCATCCAATACCCACAACACACGTCATACACAAACAAGATTTAACAAATAAGTAAAATACAATCAAAATAAATAACAAAAATCAAATAAAGATGAGTGTGAAAAGTACCCTCAGGTCTAACCTTTTAAATCACCTCTCGGATGTACGGCACACGGTCGTCGGAAGGGTGGATGCTCCGCAACTCTTTCGGTTCAATGGTTCACTGCTCTCGTTCGTTGTCTCACTGTTTGGAGTCATCGTTCTCCGTCTTTTGCTACTACTTTTGACTCAATTTGCTACTGTTCGGCCTCTGTTTTGCTGCTCACTGTTCAGGTCACCTGTTTTGACATTCCAACGGACTGTTCCAAGTTTTTGTGTGGGTTTTTAGTGCAGTCTTGTGTGATTATTTTAAGGATTATGAATGCACTTTTTATGTTACTGTTTTGAGGATTTTAAGGGCTGTTTGAGGGCTAATAGGAGTGCAGTTTTTTATGTTACTACTTTAAGGTTTTTAGGGAATGTTTTAAGTGTATTTTACTGCTATTTTAGGGGTTAAATTACTGTTGTTTTGGGCGTGATTTAGGGACTGGTTTGGGTCAGTTTCGGTTTGTGTAAGTGGGCTGGGGCTACTGATTGAACTGTTTGGAGAGGGTATTGCGGCAATAGGAGAGTTTGGAGGTCTCTTGGGCGTGCAAGAGAAGGCTTGGAGGAGTGTCTTAGGTGTGATTTGAGAGATAGGTGTGCTTCGGTTATTAAAGGAGGTGTAGGAGAAAAATTGTTTTTACTTCTTTATGCTATTACCGTGAATGATATTGTCTGAAGGAGAGGATGGCTTTGGTTGGGGGTTGTTTATATAGAGAAGGTTTAGGGCTTCACCTTGTCTCACAAGGAAGGGAATTTTGGCATTAAAAAGAGATATGATTTGGTGTTTGAGCAAGGAAAGTCAAAGATTGAGGGGGGACAAATCTTGGCTAGAATAGGAAGTCAATATCTTTAATTTGTTATGATTGATTTTAATTAGGCATGACATCTTTTTAATTTAGTATGTGATTTGTTTAGTTAGGAAGTTAATATATTTGATTTATCTTTATTAGGTATGATTATATTTTGTGTTTTATTTAATTGGTAAATGGTTTAAGTATTTTATTTAATTCAATGTTTAATTTAATTAAGATTTAATTTAATTTCACATGTGTTTATTAATTGGGATGTGTTTTATGGGCTTTGGTGGGTTAATTGGGCTTGGGTGTGAGGCTAGCAGCAAAACCAGAATTACCGACACCGTTCGAACGCTTCCTCGAACGCGACACGAACGCCCGCAATCTGTTTGGCGTTCGAACGTATACATGAACGCAGCACGAACGAAAACAGTGAACCTTGTTTATTCTGAATTTCCCCTTTTCCGTCCGATATCCGTTTCCCCGCGGCTTCCGTGACTCAAAAGGTAGTGCCTCCAAATGAGACTCATCATCGGGTTTCTCATGCAAAAATACAATGCCTACACGCACGTTAGCAGATTTCTTGAGATGTTGACACATGGTAGGCGCACGTTAGCAGATTCTGTGCACATTAGCAAACGGCGCACGTTAGCATGACGCACGTTAGCAATGCACATTTTAGTAAATCTTATCTGATTGTGACACGTGTCCCGGTGCACGTTAGCTGACTTCGGTGCACGTTAGCGGTCGCGATGCGCAAAATGATAATTTTGCCCTCTTTGTCTGTTTTTCACTGTTTTGGCCCCGAATCATCTCCAGAGAGTCCCGAAACCTTATTTATCTACAAAATAACACAAAACACATCAAAACATTCACAAGACTCAAGAAACTATACAAAATATTATGTCAAATGAGTGGGAAATAGTGATACATTTACCACTTATCATACCCCCAAACCTAACTTTTTGCTAGTCTTCGAGCAAAACAATAAAATAAAATAACATAAACATCTCTAAAATAAAATTAAACTAAGCCACTTTCGTAGGGATCACGGTTGCATTTAGCATATGCAACAAGCCTTCAAACCCCTAGATGTCCCTAGTGGACGAGTTGTAGTCTCGTGATGGCTTACAGCAACGATACTCACAAACGTCTTATAAAAATAAAAAGATAGTAAAACTAATGCACACAAAAGAAAAAGGACAAGAGAAAAGAGAATAAAGAAGTTAGTGACTAATCAGGTGAAACTTCTTATCCAAGTTTAGAGTTGTTTTCTTTCTTTCTAAATTACCGAATAAGTAAATTCTTCGATTATTTTTACCATTCTTCATACACACAGCCAAAAAAAAATTAATCAACTCATTTTGCCCACAATAGTCACAAGTGTAGTTGAGAAGAGATTAATATTTTTGTCCTAAAGTTATATCAGAATTCACACATTTTTTAGCAATGGAAATTTTTTTGTGATTTTTGTGATTTTTTTTATATTTTTTTGTGATTTTTTTTATTTATATACAATATCATCCATCCATGTAACGAGCTTTGGGTCAGTGACTCCCAAACCAGTTGGCTTTAGGGCACTAGGTGTTAAGACACCCTTACAGACTTAATTACTCGGATTTCAGACATATGTATTTTTTTGTAACTTCTTCGATCCATGTAGCGAGCTTTGGGCCAGTGACTCCCAAACCAGTTGGTTTTAGGGCACTAGGTGTTAAAACACCCCTACGGACTTAATAACTTGGATCTCAGACGTTTTTTTTTTATCCCATCACTTTTTGTAGATGCTTCCTCCAATTAAACTAGAGCACTGAATATTACAAACTTTTCAATTACAGCTCATGTCCGTATGTTACCATGCATGTTGATAATATCTGTCAACTGAGCATATGAAGATTCATTTTAGTCAATTTTATGGGGATTTCACAAATTAAATAATTCAAAAAGAAATAAACAAAAATTAACTTATTACGAAATAGGTTGAGATACGTCTCAGGAGTGGAAATGCCTTTCACAACTATCTCACACCAATTTCACCCGATTAATAAAATTAAAAACACAAAAACACAAAATATATTTTTTTTATTTTTGTAAAATTTTTCAATTTTTTTTTTGAATTTTTCAAAAATTTTTGACTAAAAATAAAATACTGCAACTATTCCCCAAAATACTACAACTGTTCCCCACCCCCAAACCTAAATGAGACATTGTCCCCAATGTCTTAAAAAGTAGAAGATGAGCTTAGAAGATAGTACCTGGTTAGCTGAAATTCTACATCTAAAATGAAAATTAAAGGTTAAGATCTAGATTTATTCGATACTTTTTACGATCATTATCAGACCAGTTAATCTTGGAAAGGATAGGGTCGATTTGTGGTTCAAATGCTAAGATTTAGTCAATTAAATCCTGGGCAGTTCTGGCAGTGAAGAGGAGTTCTTTTAAAGGTTTTGACACGAACCCATTTCTCCGGGAATCATTAAGAAATACACAAAGAAAATCATAAAATTCATCTGCGTTGAACAGTCCAATTGGTTTATGGTGTATGTTCAAGTTCGCCAAGATAGTACTGTAAAGATTTTCTCCATTGTACCCAAGCCACCTGGCAAAGCAATAAAAGCATCAGCACGGTTAATCATTTCTACCAGTCGTTCAGACATACCTGGCACAATTACTTCCTCTCTGTTTGATGGTCCTATCAGATTCGCCACCGCCAAAGGTTTTGGGATGATTCCCAAGACTTGACTACCTCCATCCTGTACGGCCTTTGAAACGATCCCCATTAGTCCAAGATTGCCACCACCATATACTAGGTGCATATTCCTTTCAGCTAAGACTCGACCCAATTCATGTGATGCGCTACGTATTGTGGCTTAGTACCAACACTAGTACCACAAAAGACACAGATATTTACAACTCGTCTTCTTGAAGTGGCTTCCATTTTATATGGATGCCTTCAAAAGTGCAATGATGAGTTGAATTTATAACACCTGAAAAGGATTAGTAATAATAGCACTAGTATCTTCCAAAGGACGATTATTAGCAAAACAATAAAAGAAATCGTGAAAGGTCAAAAAGTTTGGATCCTGTCGGAGAAAATAACAAAATAAATCACGATTATTAGGAAAAGACAAAGAGATATAATATTTACAAGAAAGTAACAGCTTGATTGACGTCTATGCGTCAGGGACATGCTTTTTCTTATAAATTGGCAAACAGGGTCTTTTTGAGTCAGATTCCCGAGACTTAACTGTTGTCTTTCTTTACGGAATTGTGTATATAACATGTGAATTGCATGATGCACATATCCACTGGAATGCATCTCAAGAGTCTTAGATATGTCATCCAAAGACTCATTACTCAAGCCATCCCCAATGAATTTAATTTTATCTTCACGGTTATCAGACATCATTCCTAAATAATGACAATGAGTATTACATGTCATACGAGCACATTTATAGAAAACACCCATTCTTTTACCTCTTCTATTTTTAGCATAGGTGCTTCTTCCTAAACCAGGTAGATGTGAAATAAAAGAGTCAGAAGACTCACCTGCCAATCAGACCCGTGCTTCAATGATCCAATAAATGTCATTAGGAATACCTTTGATCATCAGTAGTCTCATCCGTTCCAAGCGAGCTTTGTAGACTTTCATCAGAGAGTTTTGAGGAAGAGAAGGAAATTGCTTGTAAAGATTTGCGAGAACTTCTTCTATCGTGAAATATGACTTTACCTACACAAATGAAACACACAAAAATAAAACAAACCATATCACAATATATATATACAAATTGCATGGGTTGCCTCCCAGCTAGCGCTAAGTTTAACGTCGTTAGCTGGACATGAATGCCCGAACGTTAGGCTGGATCTGAATGTGTGACACTTTCTTTTTGTCGCTCAAATGATTCTCCCCAGTAGTGCTTGACACGCTTGTTTTTAACCTTGAATGTTTTGTTAGAGTCGGGATCATGTATCTCAACAGCTCTATCTGGTAAAACTTGGGTGATTAAGAATGGTCCTGACCACCGTGATTTTGGCTTCCATGGGAAGAGTTTCTTCCTTGATTTGTTTAACAGTACCCTATACCTTGGTTCTAGGTGTATGCGCATTAACTTCTCATCATGTGTCTTCTTGGCATTTTCTTTGTACAGTTTGGCATTCTCAAAAAGATGTATGTGAAATTCCTTCAATTCTTTGAGCTGGTGGAACAGTTTCTCTTCTGTAGCTTGTAGTGCAAAAATAGGCTTCTTCTGTACGCAATACGCTTTATCGTCAGGCTTCACAGACAGTTTGTCAGTAGAACTTTGCATTGCATTGGAGTTCTGGATGGTACTATGTATCACATCAAGTCTGAAATATTCCTCTATCTTTACGTCATCCGAGAAATTCATGGCTTTGAAAACATTGAATGTTACTTCTTGGTCATGTACTCTCATGGTTAGTTCTCATTTTTGTACATCAATAATGGTTCGACCTGTAGCCAATAATGGTCTCCCGAGGATGATCGGCATGTCTTCGTCTTCCTCCATATCAAGAACGATAAAATCTGCTAGGAAAATAAATTTGTCAACCTTGACCAGCACATCCTCAACTACACCTCTTGGAAATATTAGCGTTCTATCAGCAAGTTGCAGAGAGACTGAGGTGGGCATTGTTTCTCCAATCTATAATTTCATGAAAATATAAAAAGTCATCAAGTTAACACTTGTACCTAGATCACACAAAGCCCTACCAAAGTTATGTTCTCCTATGATGCAAGGAATGGTGAAACTGCCAGGATTTTTCAACTTTTGGGGAAGTTTCCTCTGAATGATGGCGCTGCACACTATTCTGTCAATGCTACTGTCTCGTAATCTCCCAATCTTCGCTTTCGTGAAAGAATGTCTTTCATGAATTTGACATAGCTAGGCATTTGTTCTTACGCTTCTGCAAATGGAATATTGATATGCATCTTTTTAAAGATCTCCATGAATCAAGCAAACTGCTTGTCCAATTTTTTTTTTCTGGAGACGATATGGAAAAGGTGGAGGTGGAGTGATTCTTTCTTGCTTTTTTTCCTTTGCTTCTTTTTCCTCCATCTGTGGAACTACTTCACTGCTTTCTTTTGGAACTTCTTCAATGGGTGCCTTGATTCCAACATCTTTGTTGATTTCAGTACCGCTTTTTAAAATGATGGCATGACATTGCTCCTTCCCCATGTTGCTTGGATTTGGTTCAGTGTTGCTAGGAAGGTTACCTGGCGGTCTGTAACTCTGAGCATTGGCCAGTTGTCCAATTTGATTCTCCAGTACTTTTATAGAAGCAGTTAAGCTTTGATTCAATGCTAATTGGGCTTGAAACATAGCTTCATTTGATGCTGCTTGATTTTGAAACATGGCATCGTATTTTTTTTAACTGGGCCAACACTTCCGCTATTCCTGGTTCTTTTTCATACTCCTGGCTTTACTGTTGGAATCCTGGTGGTAAATTGTTCCTTTGTCTTGAATTGTTGCTCTGTGCGAAATTGGGATGATTCCTCTACTATGGGTTGTAGGTATTGGAATATGGATTGTTCCCCTGTCTATTGAAATTGTTGACGTAATTCACCATTTCTTTATGTTGGTTTGACTCTAGTGCTCCTCAATATGGTGAACTTGTGGGTCCAATATTGCCTTGCGTGCTAAGAGTTTCCATAAATTGGGCAATTCTTTGGATAATGCTCATTTCTGTTGGCCACAATGAATTATTATTGGCCATTTCTTCAATTAAATCACAGGCCTGATATTGATCTTCTCATTTTTCCATTAAAGCTCCTCCAGCAGTAGCGTCAATTGTGGTTCTCATCAGTCCAGAAAGTCCATTATAGAAGGTTTGGACTTATAGCCACTTTGCAATCTCATGGTGAGGACATTTTCTGAGTAAATCTTTGTACCTTTCTGAAGCTTCGCAGAGGGATTCCGAATCATGTTGCACAAAGGATGTGGTGGAAAATACTTTGCAAGGAATTTGGTGGCTAGAGTGTTCCAAGTTGTGATGGAACCTGCTGGTAGTGAATGTAGCCAAGCTTTAGCTATGTCTTTTAAGGAATATGGAAAAACACGCAGTCTCATTGCTTCTTCAGCCACTCGGTTGTAATTGAAAGTGTCGCAAACTTCAAGGAAGTTGCTGATGTGGGCATTAGGATCTTCAGTTGTATTCCCTCCAAACTGAACTGACTGTTGTATCATCTGGATGCATGTTTTGATGTCACACGCATTTGCTAGTAAGGGAGGAAGTACAATACAAGAAATGAAGTCGTCAGCCACCGAAATAGTTCAGTCTCGAATGGGAATTGGTGGTGCAACTTCCAAAGGTTCAGGTTCTATGTTGACTAATGCTTCTTGGCCTTCTCGCCTTTCCCTTCTCAACTGTCTGATGGTTCTTTCAATCTCTGGGTCAAGCGGTCGGATTTCAAAGCTTCTGGTTCGTCTCATGTAGTGTCTGAGAACCTGAAACACAAGAAAATAGAAATAATAAGTTAAAAGAAATTAGACACAAGTACAAGTATCTAACCCCAAAACTAATAGTGAAAGATAAATAAGTCCCCGGAAACGGCGCCAAAATCTTGACTGGTGTTGTGACACGCGTATAACGTAAACACACGTATCGTTCAAGTAGTATAAAAAGTATCGATCCCACGAGGACTTAATACCTAAGCTATTAATTTATGAAGCCAATTTTTTACAAGTATCTAATGGATTGTTTGTTTGATTGGGTGTTGACTTTAAAATTAAAACAAGTAAAAGAAATAGTGCGAAAGTAGATTGAGGAAAATTCAATATTAATAAACTATCTGGGGTTGTGAATTATTCAATATCTTTTTAAAGATGAAGTGGTTATTTTACGTTTGTGTAATTTATTAGTTTACTAACCTGGAACACGAAATTCTGTAAAAGCCTCTGTCGATGGTCGAATGCAAATACCCAGTGTAACCCAATTAATCATATGTCTAAGTCAACCAAGTTACTTGATTTCATTAAGATTAAGTTCCAATTGTGGCTACCCCCGCTCGACAGGTATATGCCTATCCTGTAAGGAAATCTATTAAATGGTTATCTATCCTCAAGAAAGATCGTAGGCTATTAAGTCTAAGACTGAAACCTAAAATTCATTTGTCAAGTTTATTTTAAGTTTACCAAATCAAT
Source organism: Zanthoxylum bungeanum (assembly GCA_019454045.1). NCBI lineage: Eukaryota > Viridiplantae > Streptophyta > Magnoliopsida > Sapindales > Rutaceae > Zanthoxylum > Zanthoxylum bungeanum. The sequence continues at coordinate 29,974 of SKCR01039888.1, forward strand.
CTTATTAACGGCCAATTAACAAGAAGCATTAAGCTTAAGACTTAATAAGTAAACCTTTATATTACCCAAACTATAAAATAACCCCTTATAAACCGGTGATTTTAGAATTCATCACAACCCCAGATAACAGACTTAGTTACGACACATATCTAAGGCTATTAAAAGCTTAAATAAAATAAAAGACATAAAGTAAATGCTGAAATTAAATAAAGTAAATGCTGAAAAGTAAATGCGGAAAAGTAAATGCTGAAAAGTAAATGCTGAAATGTAAATGCTGGAAATTAAAAATGTAAAAGTACAATAAAAGAAAATGTTGGGGTTAAATGATCCACTTTTATTCCTTCTATTTTAGATATCTCCCTTAATATAATATATTAACTTTGCGTGATATTACCAACCAGCCATATAGGCGGTTTCCTGATTAAGTGAAATTAAAAATTAATTACCAACCAACCAATCAGGGGGTATCCTCATTAAGTCAGATTAAAACTAATTTCAATAATTACCAACCGACCATAAGGCGGTTTTAAATAGTTTATATATTATAATTAAGGGAGATTAATCTAAATATTAGTAATAAAAGTTTTACCTTTTACCCCAACAAGGGGGAGTTACCTCCTTGTCATTGAAAATTAAAAATTGAAAAGGAAAGAAAGGAAAGTATTATTACGTAAAAGTAAATTGTAGAAAGAAAAGACTGAAAAGTAAAGAAAAGAAAGTGAAAATGTGAAAATTAATTACTGAAAGCTGTAAATAAATAAACAAGATACAATCCTCTAGTATTCTTAAGGAATTACATAGAAGAATGTATGAATTCAAATCTGAAATTCGGCCTTCTATTTATAGGCATAAAATAGCTCGCGTGGTGTGTGCTTGCGTCACAACGCGCCGTTGATGAAGGACGCATGACATGAACTTTAGCTGAGATGGTGACATGTGGCAGGGGCTGAATGATTAACTCAATAATTATGCTGACATGGCGCTGACGTGGCGTTAACTGAATTATTATGCTGACATCATGATGATGTGGCGATGATGATGTCGGCAGCATGTAATGATGACACGTATCCGGCGCACGTTAGCAGATTTCCTGATATGTTGACATGTGTCCCGGTGCACGTTAGCAGACTTCGTGTTAGGGATATGCCCTATACCCAACTTGTGGATGGGATATATGTACATGTATTTGTAATATTTTAATTAATTAATAAAATGGAAATCTTTATTATACATATCTTACATAGATTATATAAATCATCAAACACTGTAATAAAGCCCTTGGAGTAATAAGATGATGGCTTCCACGCCTTAAGAGAATCATTACTCTTAAACGTTCCTAGTCATAGTTTTGTGAATAATCTGGGCGTTCACAAAGCGGAGAGACTAGCATGATGATATGATCCGCCCTTAAGTGCGGTAGCCGATCTCATAGGCTACTAGCGAAGATCTGTCCGCTTGGTGTATCACATGGATGCATGAGTTGCTCGTTTCCATCGAACTGACCGCCAAAAGTTTTCACATGGAGTGTTTATCCCATGTGTCTGTGAGAACTTTCATGTATCGATGTATGACTAGTCCTTAGACTTGAGGTCTTTACAATCTTATGTGTGGATCAAATAACTTTGACATTCTCCTTCCCCGGTTCAAAAGATCCGGTCATAAGGGTATGATTGGGTCATTTGTTGAAACACATGAAGTTTGTAAAGATACAACAGAGAATCCGGATAATATTATCTTATAAGAGTAGTATTCCAGTTTACGGGTTGATATGTGTGATCAGTGCTTGAGACTGTGGCCGCAGCGGAAGAATCATGTGAGATTCTTGGGTTAGCACGATTCAAACACTATCAACATCATACATTGACTATATGGGTAGACATTTTCATACCCTAGGTCAAAAGGTGGGGATACAGTGAGGCGATGGACCATATCATATGTAAACGCATACAGAATGGGTATATATATCTTCCTTCTCATTTGGGGGCCTTGGCATGTTGCTAGATGTCAACCTTGGTCATTGAAATCGAACGACCATCTGATCAGAGGATAATTATGTTCGATTAAATTATCACGATTCATTTCATGTCCAACTTTAGGGGAACCCAAAAGGTCACACACAAAAAGTCGAAATCAATGGTTAACAGTGCACAATACAAATTGAACAGCATATATGATTACTGTAGGAATTATTCATAAATGGTTCAATGTGTTTAATTATTGAACAGATCATTTATGAGGTTCCATAGTGGCTTATAGATTGGTGAATGACGATAGGGGCACTTTGGGAATTGGAATAAAAAAATAAATTAAAAAAAATAAAATAAAATAAAAAAGTGAATAGTAACGTGAATGTATATGAATAGTAAATTTTTTTATTTGTTATTTGTTTTGAATTCCAATCGGCCCAAACTCTTATTAGGGTTTTATAATCTCATTAAACCATTAAATTAAGATCCAATGGCTAAGATTAAATTAGCATTTATCCCATATCGGATTTTTAATTAATTTTGTTGTCTTTGGAGCACCTATATAAACCCAAAGAATTCTTTAAAAAATTTTGCACCAAACCTTTCATATCTTGGGTTTATATAAGTGAGCAACTCTAAATTTTAAAAGTAAGCCACTGATTTTGAGGATCCTTAAGTCTAATTGACTAGAGGAACCTCGAGTTAAAAGTTTTGAGGTATTTGTCTAGGCTAGCACCAAGGGCAAAATACATGTGCACTCAAGGCGTAGTCTTACCGTTGAGTTTTGGCTTTGGTGTGTGCACCTTTGGAGGCCACACACTTGGGTGGCTCTTTTGAACGTGGAAGAGCTTGTTGAGTTGAGAAAATCTTGTAGATTGGAGGGAGGACTGGAGGAGTCTTCGGTTCAAGTAAGTCTTTTTCTTTCTTTATTTTAATTAGAGTTCTTATGATAGTTAGCATGTTTAGGTTTATGTTCTTTGCATATTTTATGAGTTTTTATGCTTAGAATATATAGTAACATGCATAGACTTGTAGAATAATAAAAACAAATGGGTCTTGGGCAAAGGGATAGCGGCATCATAATTTCGTATTTTTCTTGATTTTCCGCTGCGCACTCGCGGCCGCTTCCCAACAGTGGTATCAGCGCGCCGTTGTTGTTTTGATTAGTTCTCTCTCATTTGAACTCAAAATTGGGTATGTAAAAGTTCGCTGGAAAGATAACACCCTGAACCTAATTTTAGGCACAAGTTTTACATGATTTGGTTAAGATTTGAATTGTGAAATTGCATTTAAAGTTCACGCATCTGTAAATAAACGTAAATAGTAAATTTATTTGATTAAAATAAAATGCAATATCATAATTAAATATTAATCAAAGTTATTTAATGCCTAAAATAATTCCAACATATTAAAACTCATATGCTTGATGATTCTATGTATGATTAGAATTGGCATGATTATTCTAGGGTGCAAACATCTAGAGACTTTCTAAGAAAATAGAGAGTGTATTGCTTATCCCTTAGCTAAGTAAATATTATTTATTACCTTTAAGGCTAATAAATATAAATCACTTGTTTATAATAAAAGACATTATAAAAGATACAAGTGGGGTGGGACCAAGGCGTTAATAAAACTCTCCAAACTAAAGTTAATTTAACCAAATGTATTACTAGAGTTAGATAATGATTTGGTGTATTCCTTCACTCACTACCTTTTTATAGCCAAAAGGAAAAGCTGTGAAGACATCTAGATAATCATTTACTCAAAGCTTACCTTAAAGCATATTTAAAGTGTTGGACTAATTTGGAGGAACTATTGTTTATTCCTGTCACCAAGGCAATAAGAGCCTAAGAGGTAAGGGTATATAAGAGAGTTCGCTCCACCCTCCATCTGGGGAATTTTCAATGGAGGAATCCATTTGGTAGTTATTCACTTAAACTTGCTAAAATCCTCAATAATAATTTATGTCTAAAATTTGCCTCCCATTGTAAAGTATAGACCTAAAGGGCTTAAACCGTATTGGCAGGACTAGGCTTTACCAAACTGACCAATACCAATTTGTCCCTAAATCGTACTATTGACAATAGTTTGACTTTTCTGAGTCATAAGACACAACGACCCTTAGGCGTGGTCTTATAACTTAGTGGCAAAGATTAGGTGTCCACAAGGACTAGCATAAGTTATGGCATGTTTGATTGCCCAACCCAATGATCAAGGAATTGTGATTTATATCATAAATTGGTTGGGAACCTACCTAATTATCGTATTTTATAATGACCGGCCCTAGTCGGAGTTATGAAATGATGATGATGGGATCCTTGCCCACAAGAAATCCATCATATTGGGGTTGATGCGATTTACTTAAAATTTTAAAAAATTGAGTGGGAGAAACTTCATAATAGTAAAAGCCCATGTTATTATGAAACATTAATGAAAACATATTCCTAATTTTAACATTCTCTCTTAACAGGTGGGTTAAAATATTTCACAAACATTCAAATGGCAAACAGAGTATCACTTCGTTCCATCCTTTGATGAGCATAAACTCAAAGGGGACAACTACAATGACTGGTTTAGAAACCTTAAAATTTCTTACGACAAGAAAATATTTTCTATGTTCTTGAAAGACCATTTCCCCCTGAACCCGCAGAAGATGCTGACCAAAATACATTTGATGCTACAGAAAAACGATCGATGATGATGAGCAAGCAGTTTGCATAATGCTTGGCTCTATGTCGGACGAACTTCAGAAAGCTCACGAAGATATGGATGCTAAAACCATCATCTTTCACTTGAAGGAGTTGTATGCAACTTCCGTTAATACCGTGAGATTCCAAGTGTCATTTGCCTTATTCTAAACAAGGTATAAGGAATGATCTGTTAGTGGACTTGTGCTTAAGATGATTGGCCACATTGAAAAATTGGCCAACCTCGGGTTCATCATGGATCATGAGATAGGTCACGATCTAATTTTTCAGTCCTTACCAAAAGACTTCTCTAACTTTATTATGGAATTTCATATGTCTGATAAAGAAGCTACTTTAGCAGAATTGCACAATCTGATAAAGCAAGCAGAGAATGACTTGAAATCGGAGCTTAAAACCTCCGTCATGCTTACGGGTACGGACCTGAAGCCACGAGGCCCAAAGAAAAATAAGGGCAAGGCCAAGGCTCCAGATCACCTAAAGCCCAATGGTAAGGTGGAGAAGAAAAATGGAAAGGGGAAATGTTTCTTTTGTTGAAAGAAGGGTCATTGGAAGAAATACTGTAGATCATTGAAAGCAAAGGAAGCTAGGGAAGCCCAATAGTCCAAGAAACCCAATGCTTCAGGTATGTTGTATATGATTGAACTATATTCTCAAAACTCTGAACCTTTTACTTGGGTGCTTGACACCGGTTGTGGGACTCACTTGTGTAACAATGTGTAGGGCTTGAGAAACAGTAGGAGACTCCGTCATGGGGAGGTTGACTTAGCATGGGTAATGGAGAAAAACTGGCTGCATTGTGGCGTGGGGACTTATTCATTAGTTTTGTCGAATGGTTTAGTTTTAGACTTAGAAGATTGTGTTTATGTACCTTCTCTAGTAAATAACATCATTTCAATTTCTTCTTTATGTAATAAGGCTTTCATGCCTAATAAGTTGTAATGAATGTTCTATTATTTCAATGAATAAAATATGGAGATGGTATTTTGAATAATGGTATCTATGTCTTACAAACTAACAAAGAATGTTCAACCTCTAATATATACAACGTTAACTCGAATAATCTCAATGAATCATTCTATGGCACAGTCGCTTAGGTCATATCAATGAAACAAGATTAACTAAGCTACATAAGGATGGGTATTTCAGACCCTTCAAATATGAATCTTATGGAACTTGTGAGTCTTGTTTACTTGGTAAAATGACCAAATTACCCTTCAAATGTAAAAGGTAGCGTGCAGCGGAGACATTAGAACTCATACACTCTGATGTATGCGGACCAATGTCAGTCACCGCCAGAGGTGGATTCTCCTACTTTATTACCTTTATCGATGATCACTCGCGATATGGGTATGTGTACCTTATGCAGTACAAATCTGAAGCCTTTGAGAAATTCAAAGACTTCAAAGCTGAAGTAGAAAACCATTTAATAAAAGTATTAAGTCACTAAGGTCTGACCGAGGTGGTGAATACTTAAGCAATGAATTTCAAGATTACTTGAGAGAAAATGGCAGTGTTTCCTAGTGGACTCCTCCGGGAACTCCACAGCATAATGGGGTCTCCGAAAGGAGAAATTGGACATTATTAGATATGGTCCGATCAATGATGCCAGGCACGGATCTACCTCTTTCATTTTGGGGTCTTGCTTTAGAAACTGCAACACTACTACTAAACTAAGTTCCTTCCAAGACTGTTAGTCAAACACCATATGAGTTATGGTCTGGGAAATGTCCTAGTCTTAGTTATCCAAGAGTTTGGGAATGTGACGCATATGTTAAGCTCACACAAACTAACGAATTGGATGATAGGGCAATTAAATGTAAGTTTGTAGGATATGCCTTGAACTCAAGAGCATACGTTCTACGTCCCAAATGAACAAAGAACATTTGTCTCACGAAATGATAAATTTCTAGAGAATGAATTCCTTCTCAAGAAATATAGTGGGAGTAGACTTGACCTCGATGAGGTACGAGAAGAACAAAGTAATATAGAAATAAGCCCCAGGCCCTTAAAAGGGCAGCGCGAACAACCACAAGGTTATGAACTTAGAAGGTCTGGTAGGGAAAGATATGAGCCTGAAAGATATGGTTTCCATATTGATGAGGAACATGATCAGGTCATTGATAATGACGATCCCACCAGTTATGACGAAGCAATGTGTGACATTGATTCAGTCAAGTGGCTTGAGGCCATGAAATCCGAAATAGACTCTATGTATCAGAATCAAGTCTGGGACTTGGTGGATGCACCTGAAGGGATAAAACTCATAGGCTGCAAGTGGATTTACAAGCGTAGAACTGATGCAGAAGGCAACATCTAAACCTATAAGGCTAGGTTGGTGGCGAAAGGTTATAGAAAAATCCAAGGAATTGACTATGACGAAACCTTCTCGCCTGTTGCAATGATATAGTCCATTCAAATTTTACTGGCACTACCTGCATACTTTGATTATGAGATTTGGCAGATGGATGTCAAAACTATTTTCCTTAATGGGAACCTCGTAGAGGAAGTCTATATAACACAACCTGAGGGGTTTGCATCTAAAGATGATCATAATAAAGTATGCAAGCTTAAACTATCCATTTATGGACTCAAGCAAGCCTCCAGAAGTTGGAATATACGATTTGATGAGACAATCAAAGAATTTGACTTCATCAAAAATGTAGACGAGCCTTGTGTTTACAGGAAAAGTAGTGGGAGTGTTGTTGTATTTCTTGTATTATATGTCGATGACATATTAATCATCGGGAATGATATTCCAATGATGCAAGCAACCAAGCAATGGTTATCTCAGAATTTCTCCATGAAAGATTTGGGAGAAGCAGCCTACATCCTCGGTATTAAGATCTATTATAATAGATCTAAGAGGTTGTTATGACTTTCTCAATCTATGTACATAGATAAAGTTTTGAAAAGATTCAAAATGGAAGATTCCAAAAGATGTAATTTACCTACTTGTCATGAAATCAAATTATCTAAGGAGCAATGTCCACATACTCCTTCAGATAGAGAGCGTATGAGTAGAATCCCTTATGCTTCAGCAATAGGATCGATCATGTACGCCATGCTATGTACAAGACCTGATGTCTCTTATGCTCTTAGCATAACGAACAGGTATCAGGCAAATCCTGGTGAGCAACACTGGGCAGCTGACCTAGCTGTTCGATGTCAGCAATCATCTGCGACACATAGTGCTCGACAGACGTACCCTCTGACATACGCAAGCGAAAGAGCTTCTTGTGCAATTCGTGCTTTTGAGATCTAAGATTAGATCTGTGAAGATCCTTTAATTTCAACATCATACTATAAGGATCCAATCCTTTGTTCTGACGACGAATTGAGGAGTCATTGCGGCAAGCATGACAGATTAAGCACTAAATTTATCATCACGATGAGTATTCCAAAGCTCATGCTCTACTATTTGCTCAACTCTAGGCTCAGGCACGAGAGGTTTCTCTATAACATAGAGTAACTTCTTAGCCCCCATGATTATCTTGAGGTTCATATCCCAATCTGGAAAATTGGAGCCGTTAAAGACATTATCGCCATGATGATGTCCATAACGCTAATCTTTCCAGCCATCTCGATTGCAATAGTCCAACTATTCAATCAATGATTTTGGGTACACTCAAAATGTAATGGTTACTATAGTCCAACTATATAACCAACTATAAATGTAGTAGTGTCTTGTACAGTCTAACTGTTAAAAGAAAGCAATATTCGATATTAGTCCAACTAATATATTTATAATAACGATAAATAAATTAAAAGTGCGCGTGTAAGAAAGTATTAAACGAAATTACAAATTTAATACTGGCCTCCACTAATTTTTGGCGAGCCTCTAACCCTCTGTGGAGTACTCGGGAAATCTAGTTTCCTAGTGGGCTATGATCCCGTTAAATAACACACAACCTTACTTTTGGCCAACAAGATGTATGAAAATTAACTAGGTAGATCTCTAAGATCAATTGGATCCCATCCAATTCCTAGATCCGGTAGGTGGACCTCCAAGTCTGAGATATATATCCACTATATATTTCCTAACCTTTTCCTCTGAATCAACTAAGCCTTGGCTTTGGCTCAACAAGCTTAATGATTCCAGTTAAGCGTGACCCATTGACAGTGGGAAAGCTTCGTAATCCACGTCGATGAACTAGAAGTGACCTTGACTTTGGCCAACAAGTCACAACCACCCAAGATATGTGATATAGAACCAAGCTTTCGTGGTTCAAACACATCCGCAATGGACAATGGTCTTGACTTTGGCCAACAAACCAATGCCAATCTTAGATCTTGAGAGAGAACCACTCAATGGAAGGAAAAACGCTTAATATTTGAGTGAGGGTTTTCAAGTAAATTGGAAACCAATTTATTATCTTTGATTAGGTCTCATCATATGCCCTTAAGCATGCATTCTAAAAGCATAATAAGGCGCGATTAAAATAATAATGATATGCGGATGGATATATAACAATCTTTGTTCCTAAAACAAATCTCTCAATTTCCTCTCTCCCGCTAGCACTTTACATACTTCTACCCAATTACATAATACATTAAAGAAACCTCATTTACATTGAGGGGAATTGGTGAGAAGAGAAATACAAGGAGTAAAGAGATAATAGGCTGGACACGCAGGTCAAATTTAATAAATAAGTATTATACTTACAACAATTTCCAAAATTACCCCCACCCATCTAATATCCATCCGATATACATTATTCATATAAATACATCCAAGTATTCACACAAAGCATGCTGTCAATCAATCTAATCCAATTAATTAATCTTTGATTAATGACCATCCAATGTTCAAACAACGATTTGATTTGCGCGAGTCCAACTCGTTTAAGAATAAATACTCAAAGTACATATTCTTGAATTATATCGAACTACAATTTTAAATCAAATTAAAATGGTATCCAATACTAATTCATGTTTAATTCCAAATTAAATAATTACACTTTTAAAAGTGCCTTTTAGACTTGGATTCCAAATCCATCTTAATGGGTCTCAAAGGCCCAATTAGTATCCAATACTATTCAATTAAAGTCCAATGGGCTTTCAATTAATTCTTTAGGCATGGGCTTTGGACATTATGGATCAAACCCAAGATGCCAAGGCCCAAATAAGAATCACCATATGCCAAAAATCAATTTAGGCCCATTAGGCCCAATTAAATTTTTAAAGGCCCAAAAGTCATGTTTGGACTTTATGGAAATGGTTTTAGGCCCAATTGGATCCAACCCATTTGTCCAAAACCATACTTGGCCCAACCAAGCCCATTAAGCCCAATTACAACAAATTAAATTAATACATTATTCCAAATTACATATTAATCCATTTAAAGTGTAATTAACATAATTAATCAACTAATATAATGTTTCCAAAACACTAATTAATCCAATTAATCATGCTCATTAATTCCAATTCATGTCCAACACAAATTGAAACAAAATCAATTCTAAAACATGCTTAGGCTCACGGCAATGGCAAAGAAATTATCATGCAATTGGATTTCAATCTAATTAAATCAACATTTAACATACATTTCATGCCAACAACACATCCAATTGCCAATTTTCAAAAAATCACCATGAGCACTACATAGGGTTCCATTCGGCAATGGCTTAGGATTGGGGAAATTTTTGATCCAATCAATTTCAAAAATCCAATAATGCACAAATCCAATTCATCATCATCCAACCACAACCAAACAATCAACTTCAAATTTTCACACTCCAATCATAAAATCCCCAAATTAAAGTTTGGAACCCTAAAATTGAAATCAAGTTTAGATTGGCTCTGATATCATTGTTAGTGTCCTAGACATGCCAAGGATCTCTACACATGATTCTAGTGTGAATTTATCAAGAAAGTTTGCGGAAGACTTACATTGATTTGGATGAGAAGTTCAAAACTTTTCTTTGAAGATAGAAGCTCCAAGCCTTTAAAATGAATTCCAAACTCAAGGGTGAGTGTCCCTATCATCTTTGTTTGACTCTTAATGCGTTAGCAATGATGAATTTTTGCTACAAAAATTCAAAGGGAAGAGAGGAAGTTCACGCCCAAAATGGGAGAAAGAGAGAAGATGGTGAAAAGTAACTTCTAAAGTTGACTTGGTTGGTTTTCAAAAAACTAGTTAGTCTGTTGTAAAATACTTGGCATTAAATGATGCCAACTACTCAATTCAACTTGTCAAACAATTGATGTAAGTCAAGTGGGTCCCACCACTTTTAAATTCCAAATTTAGTTGGCACACACAACACGACTTTGGGCCCGGTTTCGTTTAACTCAACTACGCCAGCAGAACTCTGAATGAAGCTCAACTCAACTACACAACCACTGAAAAGGAGTTGCTCACAGTTGTGTATACTTTTGATAAATTTTGTTCCTATTTGTTGGGTCTCAAAGTGGTGGTCTACACAGATCATTCAGTAATCAAATACCTGATCGCAAAGAAAGATTCCAAACCTTGATTGATCTGTTGGATGCTTCTACTGTAAGAATTTGACGTGGAGATTCGAGACAGGAAATGGACAGAAAATCAAGTGGCAGATCATTTATCGAGGCTCGAGAATGGAGAAACATCTGGCAATGAACTGACAATTAAGGAAATATTTCCAGATGAACATTGTTTTCCATGAAACAGCAGGATGTCCCTTCGTATGCTGACTATGTAAACTACATAGTATCGGGAAAATGGTCGTTAGAATGGACACATCAACAATGGAAGAAGTTCTTCAAAGAAGTCAAGCATTATGTCTGGGATGAGCCGTACCTGTTCAAACGTTGTGCTGGTCAATTATTGAGACGTTGTATTCCACATGAGGAAGTTAATAATGTCTTGCAGCATTGTCATTCATCACCATACGAAGGATATTTCAGCGGAAATAAAACTGTAGCCAAAGTCCTACAGTCAGGTTTGTTATGGCCCACTCTGTTTAAATATGCTTACTTATTTGCTCTTCAATGTGACAGGTGCCAGAGAACGGGAAATATTTCGAGGAGAAATGAAAGACCTTTGCAAAACATTCTGGAAGTGGAAATATTTGATGTATGGGGGATTGATTTTATGGGACCCTTTGTTCCATCATTCGGAAACTTGTACATACTAGTCGCAGTAGACTACGTCTCCAAATGGATTGAAGCAATAACACTGCCATAAAATGATTCAAAAGTGGTGATAAAATTCCTTAAAAAGAATATTTTCACTGGCTTCGGAACACCTCAGGCAATTATCAGTGATTGTGGCACACATTTCTGCAACAGATACTTCGATGCACTCTTATCCAAATACAGAGTTACTCATAAAGTCGCCACTGCTTACCATCGCAGTGAAATGGACATGTTGAAGTTTCAAACAGAGAGATCAAAATAATTTTGGAGAGAACCGTTGGATCAACAATGAGAGACTGGTCTACAAAACTAGATAACGTATTATGGGCCTATCGGACATCTTAAAAGACACCCATTGGTATGTCTCAATATCAAATGGTGTTTGGGAAAGCATGCCATCTGCCAGTTAAGCTTGAACATAAAGCGTATTGGGCACTGAGGAAGTTAAATCTTGATCCACAAGCAGCAGGAGAGAAATGACTCCACTAACTCAACGAATTTGAGGAATTTCACATATAAGCTTATGAGAATGCCAGACTATACAAAGAAAAGACCAAAAAATGGCATGATAAAAAAATAATGTGCAGACAACTGGAACTAAGGCAGCAGGTGTTATTATACATTTCACGGTTAAAATGTTTCCCTGGAAAGCTGAAATCAAGGTGGTCAGGTCCATTTGTGATTACTTAGGTTTTACCATATGGAGCTGTTGAGTTACTTGATCCAAACACCAATGATACATTCAAAGTTAACAGCCAGTGTGTCAAGCACTACTGGGGAGAATCTTTTGAGCGATAAAAAGAAAGTGTCACACTTTCAGATCCAGCCTAACGTTCGGACAGTCATGTCTAGCTGACGACGTTAAACTTAGCGCTAGCAGGGAGACAACCCATGTAATTTATGTATATATTCATAATTGGTGTGTTTTATTTTTTAGGTAAGTCACATTTCAGGATGGAAGACGTTCTCGCAAATCTTCATAAGCATTTTCCTTCTCTCCCTCAAAACTCTCTAATTAAGGTCTACAAAACTCGCTTGGAATGAATGAGAGTTTTAATGAACAAATGTATTCCTACTGACATTCGTTGGATTATTGAAGCACGGGTTCGATTGGCAGGTGAGTCCTCTGACTCTTTTGTATCATATCTGCCTGGTTTAGGAAGAAACACATATGCTAAAAAGAGAAGAGCTAAGAGAATGGGTGTTTTCTATAAATATGCACGCATAACATGTAATACTCATTGTCGTTCTTTAGGAATGGTGTCTGATAACCTTGAAGATAAATTAAATTCATTAGGGATGGCTTGAGTAAGGAGTCTTCGGATGACATATCATTTACTCTTGAGACGTATCCCAGTGGATATGTGCATCACGCAATTCACATGTTATATACACAATTTTGAAAAGAAAGACAATAATTAAGTCTCGGGAATCTGACTCTAAAAGACCCTGTTTGCCAATTTATAAGAAAATTGGATGGGAAGCTTGTCTCTGACGCATAGACGTCATTCAAGCCGTATTTCCTGTAAATATTAATATCTCTTTGTATTTATCTAATAATTATGATTTGTTTTGTTATTTTATTTTATTTTCTCCGATAGGATCCAGACTTTTTGACTCTCACAATATATTTTATTGTTTAGCTAATAATTGTTATTTGGCAGGTACTAGTGTTATTATTACTCACCCTTTTTCAGGTTCTATAAATTGAGCTCATCATTACATTCTTGAAGACATCCAGAGATAAAAAAAATTAAATAAATAAATAAAAATCAAATAAATAAATATTAAAAAAATGGAGGCAACTTCAAGAAGACGAGTTGTAAACATTTATGTGTTTTACGGTACTAGTGTTGGATCTAAACCATAGTATGTTGAGGCAGCACAGGAATTAGGTAGAGTCATAGCTGAAAGGAATATGCACTTAGTATATGGCGGTGGCAATCTTGGACTAATGGGGTACGTTTCAAGGGCCGTACAGGAATGAGGTAGTCAAGTTCTGGGAATCATCCCAAAACCTTTGGCAGAGGCGAATCTTATAGGACCATCAAACGGAGAAGAACTTATCATGCCAGGTATGTCCGAGCGACTTATGGAAATGATTAACCATGCTGATGTTTTTATTGCTTTGCCAGGTGGCTTGGGCACGATGGAGGAAATTTTTACAATGCTATCTTGGGCAAACTTGAACATATACCATAAATCAATTGGACTGTTTAACGCTGATGGATTTTATGATTTTCTTTGTGTGTTTCTTGATGATGCCCCGAGAAATGGGTTCATGTCAAAATCTGTAAAAGAAATCCTCTTCATTGCCAGAATTACCCATGTTTAATTGACCAGCTCTTAGCATTTGAACCATAAATTGACCCTATCCTTTCCAAGATTAATTGGTCTGATAATGATTGTGGTAAAAAGCGTCGGATAAATATGGATCTTAACCTTTAATTTTTATTTTAGATGTAGAATTTCAGCTAACTAGGTACTATTTTCTAAACTTTTCTTCTACTTTTTAGACATTGGGGACAATGTCTCAATTAGGTTTGGGGGAGGGGAATAGTTGACTAGTATCTTGTTTTTATTGTGTTGTTTTTATTTGATTGTTAGTCAAAATTTTCAAAAAAAATTAAAACTTAAAAAAAAAATAAACAAAATATTATATGTTTTGGTATTTTTTTTAATTTGACTAATCAGGTGAAATTGGTATGAGATAGTTGTGTAAGGAATTTTCACTCCTGAGACGCATCCCAACCTATTTCGTAACAAGTTAATTTTAGTTTATTTCCTTTTGAATTATTTAATTTGTGAATTCTCCATAATACTGTTTAAATTGGATCTTCATATGCTCAGTTGACATGTATTATCAACGTGCATGGTAACATACAGCCATGAGTTGTAAGTGATAAGTTTGTAATATTCAGTGCTCTAGTTTAATTGGAGGAAGCATCTAAAAAAGCGAATGAATGAAAAAAACAATTTGTGTATAAAAAAAATTAAAACATCTGAGATCCGAGTAATTAAGTCTGTAGGGGTGTTTTAACACCTAGTGCCCTAAAGCCAACTGGTTTTGGAGTCACTGGCCCAAAGCTCGCTATATGGATTGAAGATGTTATAAAAAATATATATATATTTATATATATCTGAAATCCGAATAATTAAGTCCGTAGGGGTGTTTTAACACCTAGTGCCCTAAAGCCAACTGGCTTGGGAGTCACTGACCCAAAGCTCACTACATGGAAGATATTGTAAATAAAAAAAATATTCCTTTGCTAAAAAGTTGTGAATTCTAATATAAATTTAGGACAAAAATATTACTCTCTTTTCAACTACACTTATGAATATTGTGAGCACAATGAGTTCATTAATACTTTGTTGGTTGTGTATATGGAGAATGGTAAAAATAATAGGAGAGTTTACTTATTTGGTAATTTAGAAAGAAAGAAAACAACTATTAACTTGGATAAGAAGTTTCACTTGTTTAGTCACTAACTTGTTTATTCTCTTTTCTCTTGTCTTTTTACTTTTGTGTGCATTAGATTAACGTTTGTGGGTGTCGTTGCTGTAAGCCCTCACGAGACTACAACTCGTCCACTAGGGACACCTAGGGATTTAAAGGCTTGTTGCATACGCTAAATGCAACCGTGATCCCTAAGAAAATGACTTAGTTTAATTTTATTTTAAAGTTGTTTAATGCATTTTATTTTTTTGTTTTGCTCGAGGACTAGCAAAATGTTAGGTTTAGGGGTGTGATAAGCGGTAAATATATCAATATTTACCATCCATTTTACTTAATATCTGGTATAGTTTCTTGAGTTTTGTGAATATTTTGATGTGTTTTTGTGTTATTTTGTAGATAAATAAAATAATAGGACTATCTGGAATCAAATTAGGGCCAAAATATCGAAAAACTGACAAAAAAGGCAAAAATGTAAATTTCCTGCTAAAATACGCCATTTGCTAAAATGTGCCATCTGCTATCATGAGCCGCTAATATGTTCCGGACACGTGTCAAAATCATAGAAGCTTGCTATCATGCGCATAAGCTAACATGGGCCTGTCATGTGTCAACATCACATCAGTTTTGCTAACGTGCGTCGGATACGTGTCATCATCCCACGTTGCCGACAATACACGTCATTGCTTACGTGCGTGTCGCGACGCGAATAACTTTACACATCACGATGCCGAGCCAATAATTCAGAGGCCAGACATGTGTCATCATTGTGTTGAATGAGTGGCGAGTCGCGACAAGCAGGCTACTTTGCGTCGCGACGCGCGTGGCAGATTTTTCCCTATAAATATAAGCTAAAATCATAAGGAAAATTCATACCTTCTTCTGGGGAATTCCTTAAGAATACTAAGAAGATTGTATCTTGTTTGTTTATTTACAGATTCTGTATTTAATTTTATTATTTTACGTAATAGTACTTTCTTTACTTTACTTTTCAGTCTTTATTTTTACTGTTCAGTATGAGGAGGTAACTCCCCTCCGCTGGGGTAAAATTTTAAGCTTTTATTACTAATATTAAATTAATCTCTCTTAATTATAATATATAAACTATTTAAACATGACCTAATGGGATACCGCCTTATGGTCGGTTGGACTTAATTAAATTGAGTTTAACCTGACTAAATTGGATACTGCCTTTATGGTCGGTGGAATTATCTTAAATTTGACTTAATTAGGATACCGTCTTTATGGTCGGTTGGCAATATCATTCAAAGTTAATATAATATAATAAGGGAGATATCTAAAATAGAAGTAATAAAAGTGGATCCTCTAACCCTTTTGCATTTTCTTTATTGTTTATTTACCTTTTTAATTTCCAAGTTTTACTTTATGTCATTTACTTATTTTAAACTTTTACTAGTCCTAGATATGTGTTCTAACTAAATCTGTTATCTGGGGTTGTGATGAATTCCAATATCACGGTTTACAAGGGGTTATTTTGTGTATGGGGTAATATAAAGGTTTATTTATTAAGTCTTAAGCTTAATGCTTCTTGTTAACTGGCCATTAATAAGATTGATCTGGTAAACTTAAAATGAACTTGACGAGGGGATTTTAGGTTTCAGACTCAGACTTATTAGACCACGATCTCCCTTAAAGATTAGATACCCCTTAATAGATTTCCTTCCAGGATAAACATATACTTGTCAGGCGGGGGTAGCCACAATTGGAACTTAATCTTAATGAATTTACGTAAATTGGTTGACATAGACATATGATTAATTGGGTTATTTGGGTATTTGCTGTTGGAGTTTAATCAAGTCCACAAGATCACAAACAATGCATAAAAAACACATATGAATACTCAAAGGAGTAAGGCGGAATTCATACTCACATTGATGGGTTTTGATGAAATGAAGAACACAAGCCTTCAAGCTTCTCAAACTCGCGGAATGGAGCTCTCTTGTGCGCTGGACTGCTCGGTTTTGGGGCATGTCTTCCTCTCCAAGATTCGGCCATGCATGGACTCCATTGAAGCTCAAGCTTCAAGCTTTTTCCATGCTCACAAATTCGTTTCCCTATCACCATAATACAACCCATGTGTGTGCTAGCACTACTTCCTTTATTTGCTTCTTCCTCCTTTTCGGCAGAAAACGCAACAAGAACAGAAGAAGAACGGTCCAAGACCGTGAGAGGAGAAGAGAAGAAGAAGAGGGAAAGAGAGAGGGGGGAAAAGGAAGAGACCGTGGTACTGTAACTGAGAGAGAGAAAAAGATGTCCAATATATATATTTTATTTCATTTACCAAGTAAAAAAATAAAACACATATATATATCTTATCTTTTAATTCTAAAGTCAAAAAATAAAAAGCATAATGCTTTCCATCATTTCACTTAACTTTAAGTCCATCACATCTATTCACTTTAAAAAAGTGACATATTGTCAAGTCATATCACTCAAAGTGACAATTGATTTGGACGATTGACGCGACTAGCGATTTGACGCTTGATGTGACTTGCGTGCCGCGCTCGAATTCGAAATACGAATGCGCTCGCAATCACTCTCGGGCTCGGGTTCGCTAATTCCAAATTAACGAATTTTCCGTCGCGTCGTAATTAAATGATTACGCCTAGCGAATTCATTATCACGTCGCTAACGAATTAATTCTAAATTAATTCGTTCGCCCGAATTAAAATCTAATTTTAATTCCGCGTCGAAATCCAATTTCGATTAATATATCGAATATATTAATTTTATCGATTAATTCCAAATTAATCGTTCTCTCTCTTTAATTAATATTTTATCCCAGATAAAATATCTCCGCAATTAATCCCAGATTAATTTTCTCTCTCATCGAATTAATCCCAGATAATTAATTCTCTCTCTTCTAATTAATCCCAGATTAATCAAAGTGCGAGTCATACGTCATCGGTGAATCTTCAGGAAGCGACCCATGAGATCTCCGATATGTTGGCAGTAAATACGATCGTCGGACTATCCGAACACGTAAGTACCTCGTACTACGTTTATATCGATTTACAAGACAAGGTTGGCTTCTAGCAAAGCGCCATGCCTACCCAATTCTCCAGAAATATTCTTACAGGAATATATAGATCTGTATCAAGCGTAGTATACCGTAGTATTGTGTATATTGGCCCAGTATCGGATAATCACGTGCTAGGGCTGGGGGTGGATAAGTGTCTCCCCCGTCCGACACATATCGCGGATGTCTGGTAACATAGTCTCTATAATCGGATATACATGACCTGGTCACAATATCCGATTGGTTGCGCAACACTCAAGAGCACTAGTACCGTATCCTGCGTGACATCATCTCCAATGACTGAAGTGACACTTCCATCTTGACATCACACCCAATACACTACGACTCTCTGATAAACCTAGAAGTGTGTACTCAGAAACCCGTTTAAAGTCCCCTACCACCAAGACCAAAGTCTATCGATTATCGTAAGTATTAGCGATGTAAGTCTCAGGTTAAGACTATACACACCTCCTTGATTCGGCCTCCCATAGACACATAGTCATAATACCAATGGGATTCCGGGGGGCTATCCAGAGCGAATCTGTTTCCCGTACCATCGGTGAAACACGACCTCCTATCGCACTTGCATAAGTATCCAATACTTATATATATGAGAACTATGCTGTTGTGCCCTCACAAACGCGCACAAGTGCAATACTAGCCTATTCCGCATTATCGATGTCCAGTCTCGATAATACTACGGCTAGGGATATTTAATGATTAAACCTTCGGGGACTGATACTGTCTCATATCATTCTCAGTCCAGGTACTAATCATATGGACCTCTCTTCATTTATATATCTATGGTGATCTAATCACAAATGATGAGAGTGCAATTTCCTTGTCACATAGTTAATTTGCTACAACAACACAATGATCTGTGCAAATAGTGACGCTATGGGTCATTTTGTCCAACAATCTCCCACTTGGCACATAGCCAGTCACTCGAGTGTCTAACACCACGAACTATGTACAATTCGCTCAAATTGCTGAGGAAAGGGTTTCGTCAGCGGATTTGCTTAATTATCGTCTGACGCGATTTCACGATCATCACATCGCCACGATGTATGATCCGAACGAATCAGATGATATAGAAGTATAATCTGGATCGTCGATGAGACCTTTAATTCTTTAGCCTGTGCTGACGCCTAGCTCAGCTGCTAACAGAACTATATCTAATCTAATTAGATTTATTATCGATCCAAATGGCTTCTATTGCTGCCTCAGCTGCAGCAATAATCCGCATTTGTTGTTATTCGGCAACAGTTATCTTGCTCGGAAGATTTCCAGCTTACTGTCCCAGTGTTCAATCTTTATAGTACCGCAGTATTTACCGGTTTGGAAACTTGCAGCAGTGATCCCAGTCACTTCAAGTTCTCCATCTCCATAGTTTAGGACAACATCTTAGTTCTCTCAGATACTAACAGATGTTCTTAATCTTCAATCCGTGACTATCACTTGGATTGACTCGATTGTGACTCCATATGCTCAAAGCGTATGAGACACCAATACAAGTACATTTAAATGTACAATTTCTCAGAGAGTGTTACCAACTCCAAATCTAGCCAGTAGATCTTTATTCCTTGAATAAAGGTTGTTACTCCCCAGAATTCTACGGAGAATTTCTATGAAAGCCAAGCTTTCACCGATTGTTTTATGGGAATTTCATCGTCAGTGCCCTCTCCCACTAACCCTCCTTATATACACAAGAATTACTTCGTTTTGAGTCAAATCATAAACCATTATGATTATATCAAAACGTCAGTTCCAAGAACCTCATGCTTGCTTCAATCCACACATGGATCGAATAACCCGGTAAACCTTGTTTGTCGGTTATACAAAATCGTCAGAATGTTATAAACATTCTCCAAAAGGTTTCCTTTTCAGGAAAGCGATTTTGATCTGCAACTGACATATTTCATAAATGAAATATACAGTTATCAACAAGCATCTTCAAAATGGATTTACCATGGCAACAGGTAAAAGGTTGAACCGTTATTAACACAATGTTGATAACGATACCTTTCCGTCAAAAGCCCCGCTTTGTACGTTGGTATGTTGCCTACCATGTATGTCTTCCTTGAAGACGTTTAATGTACCATAGGCACAATGCCTTGTGGTACAACAACTAGTATCCAAAATAGTTGTTAAACATGGAATCCATTTTCGATTCATGGCACTTTGCCATAATAGGGAGTCGATACCCTTGTATCACTACCTCATACGTAATCAGTTGGGGTACCTTAAAAGATTAAAATCTTTATGAGGTTGAGATCAGAAACCCATACCCCAGGTTGTTTTCTGACTCTCACTGATCTACGCGGTTTCTTGTGTATTTGAAGATTAATGGTATAGATTCATCATTGATGAACTATTTGTGTTCCATTACGGACCTTGTGCCTAGAACAGTATTACTTCGATTTTCATCGAGTATCACTATCCTCCCACTGACCACTGCATATCGGTATTTCACTCAGGAAAAACCGCATGGTGAGCAACAATCACATTGTTCTCATGTGAGATTTATAAGTACTATACTTATGGTTTCCCTTAGGATAACCTATATTGGCACTTATCCAATTTGGGTCCTTAGTTTGGTATCATCCAAACGTTATGCCTAGCATACCCAAATTGTTAGGAATAGAAACCTCGTTTCTTTCCCGTTCATATCCTATACGATATCTGTCAAACAGATTTACATGGAACCTTATTCTAAATAAGTTTTGCACTGTTAATACATATCCTGTTTGAAGGAAATGATAGCTCAGAGCGACTCGTGATAAACCTTATCATGTCCAACAAAATTCGGTTCTAGTTCGGACACACCGTCTAACTGACATGTCTCGTTTGATTGTGTCCTAGACAACAATGCCATAAATAAGTCTCTATTGATCAAATCATTTGAGCTATTTATTTGTCATTTATATGTTTGAGATTTTTATTTATATTCAAAATATAAATTATGTTTTTACATCTAATGTATTTATCTCAGTATCATCTTTATATAATAAAACACTTTAGTGTTTTATAATATAAGGTTCACCCGCAGTGGGTTAAACACTCATAAAGAGATAATATTTCTAGTCAACTAGTTACATTATACAGTTCCTAATTTAAGTACACACCCCAGGTTAGTTCCTAAACTTAGGTATTTGCGGTCGAAACAGCGACTTTCGTCCCGTTTCCGATTCGCAGAGGAATCTCAGTTTGAAATCAGTATCCTGCTCAAAGCAGATTCTGAATATCAATACATATATTTTATGTACCACACTAAGTATTTAAAATCTAATTTCAATACTAGCTGTGAACATAACTAAGACAAACATTTTTAAAGTTAGAGCCTCGCCCTTTCTTTAATTCCTTCGTGTCTTCCATATCCAAATGGCAGTCACTTTGGGATATGTCAATTATCCTTTTCATATTTTAGGAACCTTAGGCCAAGCCTGGGTTTTTAGAATATTGAAAGGAACGTGCACCTCGTGCTACATGCCCAATTGCAAACTTTGACTTTACATGAATAGTCAATTAATTCTCCAAGAATTATAAATTGCAATTTAATACTTCTTAAATCCAAAATTAGATTTATGACAAGTATATTAAATTAAGCATTAAAGTCATCATCACAAAAATCTTCCAAAGATTTTATGCTCTACTTATCTTGCTTAATTTTGGGCTTAAGATAATAAGTTATTTTATCAAATAAAGTAACCTATTATTTATTCCCAATAAGAAAATTAAATCATTTAAAATATTTTAATCCTAGATATATTTTAAATATCCAACTTTTCAATTTTATCTTGATTACAATAGTCCAACTATTTAATCAACGATTAGTGGTACTTTATATATTATAATGATTATAATAGTCCAACTATATAATCAAATATAATCCAAATTAATTAACCTCAATTACATTGATTACTATAATCCAATTATAAAATCAACTGTAAACTGAAATTAATTAATTCAAATATATTGATTAATATAATCCAATTATATATAATCAAGTATAATACAGTCCAACTGTTTATTAGAACAACAATTTAAATATTAGTCTAACTAACATTTAATCTAATGACGAAATAATTTAAATGAGCGTGTTTAGCGAGTATTCGAACGAATGTTGCAAATTCAATACTTGCCTCCCACTATTTTTCGTCGAGCCTCTAACCCTCTGTCGAGTACTCGGGAAACCGTGTTTCCTAGTGGGCTAGGATCCCGTTAAATATCACACAATCTTGACTTTGGCCAACAAATTGTATGATAATTAACTAGGTAGATCTCGAAGATCAATTGGATCTCATCCAATTCCTAGATCCGGTTAGGTGGACATCCAAGTCCTAAACATATATCACATATATGCCTATATATCCAATATATATATATACCCTAACCTATTTCCTCTGAATCAACTAGGCCTTGGCTTTGGCACAACAAACCTAATGATCCCAGTCAAGCGCGGACCCATTGACATGGAAGCTTCGTAATCAATGTCAATGGACAAGAAGTGGTCTTGACTTTGGCCAACAAACCACAACTTGGACACGACACCGATATGGAACAAAGCCTCGTGATTAAAACACATCTTTGATGGACAAGGGCTTGACTTTGGCCAACAACCCCTGCCAATCTCGGATCTTGAGTAAGAATCACTCAATGGAAGGAAAACGCATGATATTTAACGAGGGTTTTTCGCGTGCAAATTGGCTACCAATTTAATTATCTTTGTTAAGGTCTCATCATCATACACCCTTAAGCATGCATTCTAAACACATAATAAAGCGAGTATGAAATAAAATAATAATGATATGCGGATGGATATTTTACATTGATCCTAGATCAAATCTCTCACTTTCTCTCTCCCGCTAGCACTTGTATTACTTCTACCCGTTACACTACACTTCTAAAGAAACCTCTTTTACATGGAGGGGAATAGGTGAGAAAAGAATACAAAGAAATAGGAGATAAGGCTGGACACGCAGGTCCAATTTAATAAATCAAATTTATTACAATTTCCAAAATCGCCCAATCCCGACTAATATCCATCCGATATACATTATTCAAACATCACAACCATGTATTCATACAAGCATGTTATCAATCAATCAATCAAATTAATTAATCTTGATTATTAGTGATCATCCAATGTTCAAACAAAGATTTGATTTTTGTTCGAGTCAAACTCGTTTTGCGAACATGTACTCAAAGTACAATTTCTACGAATTAAATTAAATTACATAATTAAATCCATTTAATACGTATTTAATTCTAATTCACTATTTAATTCCAAATTAAATGTTACACTTTTATTAACGAACCTTTACGACTTAAATTCCAAATTAATCGCAACGGGTCTCAAAGCCCGATTAACATCTAATGTTTTATTTAATTAAAGTCCAATGGGCTTTTAATTAATTTCTACAGGCGTGGACTTTTGGTCAACTCGGGTCAAACCGAACAACCAAAATCCAATCCGGGAGTTACCCCATAAGCCTTTAAATTAATTTTGGCCCATTAGGCCCAATTAAATAATTAAGGTCCATTAAGTCATAATTGGACCTTTTGGATTCGGTTTTGGGCCTAATTGGATCCAACCAATTTTGCCTAAACCCAACTTTGTTACAACAAAGCCCAAAAGCCCAATTAAACAAACAACAAGCCCAATTTCCAAAATCAAGCCCAAATTAATTAACTTATAAAATTCCAAATTTCACAATTAATTAACCTAAGTGTAATACACAATCAATTACCCAATTAACATTTCTAAAATATCAATTAGCCTAATTAATCATGCACTTTAACAACCAAATAGTGTCCAACACAATTCAATTAAAATCAAACCCAATTAACATGCTTTCAAGTCTCGGCAATTAGGGGTTTTTCAATTCGATTCGGTTTCAATCCAATTGAGTCCACAATCATAATTTCCCAAATCAATACAATTCATCCAATGAATTAAAACAACAAAATCACAAAGAATTTCATGTTCTTTAAAATCGGCCAAGCCACTTTAAAAGGGAAAAAATGTTCTAAATCAAAATTCAATCCAATTGAACTTCAAAACAACATTAACCATTGTTTTAAGTCATCCAATGATCAAACAAAACAAAATTACCAAGACATTAGGTTCTTCCAATTTTCGGCCAAGCCTCCAATTTGGGGAAAAATGAATCCAATCCAATTTCATGAAATTGACCACACACAATCTCAATTAAACATGTTCTAAGCATACTTAAACATCCAATGCAATTAAAACATGCTTAAACACATTTTACCCAATTAAAGTTTCATGTTCAACCTAAGAATTGGGGAAAATTGATCTCTAATCCAATTTTCTTGAAATTGATCATGCACAACTTCAATTCAACCTCATCCAAGCAAATGCAGCATCAAACAATTCAACCAAATCATGCCTAAATCGAGTTTACCCAAATTAAAGTTTCTACCAAAATTTGCAAATTGGGGAAAATCAATCCAATGATTTTTTTGTCAAATTGATTACATATATCTCAAATTAGATCATATATAAGCATTCTTACACAATCAATTTGTCAGAATCAAGCCAAAATCAAAAAGCCCCAAATTTGCCAAGAACCCTAATTTCGGATTTCATGCATCAATGGCTCTAGATATACCAATGTTGGAGTTTAATCAAGTCCACAAGATCACAAACAATGCATAAAAAACACATATGAATACTCAAAGGAGTAAGGCGGAATTCATACTCACATTGATGGGTTTTGATGAATGAAGAACACAAGCCTTCAAGCTTCTCAAACTCGCGGTAATGGAGCTCCTTGTGCTGCTGGACTGCGGTTTTTGGGGCTGTCTTCCTCTCCAAGATTCGGCCATGCATGGACTCCATTGAAGCTCCAAGCTTCAAGCTTTTCCATGCTCACAAATTCGTTTCCCTATCACCATAATACAACCCATGT
This sequence comes from Zanthoxylum bungeanum, assembly GCA_019454045.1. Lineage (NCBI taxonomy): Eukaryota > Viridiplantae > Streptophyta > Magnoliopsida > Sapindales > Rutaceae > Zanthoxylum > Zanthoxylum bungeanum. Next base: position 55,191 of record SKCR01039888.1, read on the forward strand.
GTGTGCTAGCACTACTCTCCTTTATTTGCTTCTCCATTTTCGGCAGAAAACGCAACAAGAACAAGAAGAAGAACGGTCCAAGACCGTGAGAGGAGAAGAAGAAAGAAGAAGGGAAAAGAGAGGGAAAGGAAGAGACCGGTCCTGTACCGTGAGAGAGAGAAAAAAATGTCCAATATATATTTTATTTCATTTACCAAGTAAAAATAAATAAAACACATATATATATCTATCTTTTAATTCTAAAGTCAAAAAATAAAAAGCAATAATGCTTTCCATCATTTCAACTTTACTTTAAGTCACATCACATCTATTCACTTTAAAAAAGTGACATATTGTCAAGTCATATCACTCAAAGTGACAATTGATTTGACGATTGACGCGACTAGCGATTTGACGCTTGATGTGACTTGCGTGCCGCGCTCGAATTCGAAATACGAATGCGCTCGCAATCACTCTCGGGCTCGGGTTCGCTAATTCCAAATTAACGAATTTTCCGTCGCGTCGTAATTAAATGATTACGCCTAGCGAATTCATTATTCACGTCGCTAACGAATTAATTCTAAATTAATTCGTTCGCCCGAATTAAAATCTAATTTTAATTCCGCGTCGAAATCCAATTTCGATTAATATATCGAATATATTAATTTTATCGATTAATTCCAAATTAATCGTTCTCTCTCTTTAATTTATTATTTTATCCCAGATAAAATATCTCCGCAATTAATCCCAGATTAATTTTCTCTCTCATCGAATTAATCCCAGATTAATTCTATCTCTATCTTCTCTCTTCTAATAATCCCAGATTAATCAAAGTGCGAGTCATACGTCATCGGTGAATCTTCAGGAAGCGACCCATGAGATCTCCGGATATGTTGGCAGTAAATACGATCGTCGGACTATCCGAACACGTAAGTACCTCGTACTACGTTTATATCGATTTACAAGACAAGGTTGCTTCTAGCAAAGCGCCATGCCTACCCAATTCTCCAGAAATATTCTTACAGGAATATATAGATCTGTATCAAGCGTAGTATACCGTAGTATTGTGTATATTGGCCCAGTATCGGATAATCACGTGCTAGGGCTGGGGGTGGATAAGTGTCTCCCCCGTCCGAAACACATATCGGATGTCTGGTAACATAGTCTCTATAATCGGATATACATGACCTGGTCACAATATCCCGATTGGTTGCGCAACACTCAAGAGCACTAGTACCGTATCCTGCGTGACATCATCTCCAAATGACTGAAGTGACACTTCCATCTTGACATCACACCCAATACACTACGACTCTCTGATAAACCTAGAAGTGGTGTACTCAGACCCGTTTAAAAAGTCCCCTACCACCAAGACCAAAGTCTATCGATTATCGTAAGTATTAGCGATGTAAGTCTCAGGTTAAGACTATACACACCTACCTTGATTCGGCCTCCCATAGACACATAGTCATATACCAATGGGATTCCGAGGGGTCTATCCAGAGCGAATCTGTTTCCCGTACCATCGGTGAAACACGACCTCCTATCGCACTTGCATAAGTATCCAATACTTATATATATGAGAACTATGCTGTTGTGCCCTCACAAACGCGCACAAGTGCAATACTAGCCTATTCCGCATTATCGATGTCCAGTCTCGATATACTACTACGGCTAGGGATATTTAATGATTAAACCTTCGGGGACTGATACTGTCTCATATCATTCTCAGTCCAGGTACTAATCATATGGACCTCTCTTCATTTATATATCTATGGTGATCTAATCACAAATGATGAGAGTGCAATTTCCTTGTCACATAGTTAATTTGCTACAACAACACAATGATCTGTGCAAATAGTGACGCTATGGGTCATTTTGTCCAACATTTGCATCTGACCATCGACTGAGGCTTTTGCATAAATTCGTGTTCCAGGTTAATAAACCGATATATTGCACAAACATGAGATAACCACTTCATCTTTAAATATCTTGGAAGAATTCACAACCCTAGAAAGTTTAATAATATTGAATTTTCATTTCATCTACTTCGCACTGTTTTATTTACTTGTTTTAAGTTTAAATTCACCATCCAATCAAACAACCAATCTATTAGATACTTGTAAACATTTGGCTTCAAAAATAATAGTTTAGGTATTAAGTCCTCGTGGGATTGATACATTTTATACTACTTGAGCGATACGTACGATTGCGTTACGTGAGTGATTTCATCGATCACAATCCAATTTAAAAATGTCAATCATTTCAAATAATTCAGTCTTTTTTATTTTCACTCAATTATTATTTTATTTTACTAAATCTATTTCATGTGGATCGACCCCGGACTTACCGGGTTATTTTTATGAGTGTATCCGACTTGAACTTAGCAACTTGTAAGGAGATCACTAGGGCGTTGTGGTGGGGATTCATCTGACTTGAACTGCTATCATCAGCGAACCTTATGGTCAGGTTGGTAAATGATCCTTCCATCGACTTTGTAGGCTGGGACTTCCCAACTGCAGTTTCTCTTACATGTCGTTTGGCGGCTGAATAGGAGACACCGCTTATTTCGGATCCTCCCGAGATGAAATTTATAATGTTATCGATTGGCGGTGGTGGTGGGGCTCTTTCTCCTCATTCACCTCTTTCGTCCCATCGGGTCATTATAGCCTTACCATTCTTCGTAAGTAGGTCTTTCAGATATCCTTTGTTCAGTAGCTCCAGAAATTCTAACCTTAGGGCAATACAGTCGGCTTTCGTGTGGCCGTAGTCTCGGGGGAACTCACATCATTTACTTTTGTCATTCCTTGATGATCCGTCTCTAGGGCGTGGGGGCCATTTCATTTCATTCCCATCTTTTTTAGGACCGAGACTAGTTCTCTGGGGGAAACGTTCAAGTTGTATTCTGGGAGCCTTAGCATGTTTAATGATGACCGATTTTGGACTATGTAAGGTAAGGGTCTACGCTCAAAATCTCGATTAATAGGCGATGCTCCCTCTTTTGTGGAGCCCTCCGGTCCGCCAACTATGGATCTCTGCTAACAAATTCTCTGGTCCACTTGGGGGGATTTGGGGTTCTCTCTCAGGGAAGGTTGGCATAACTTTCTCTCTTTATATTCCTTTTATCCTCCTTCAATCTAATCTCAATTTGAGTTCATGCCAATGCCTGGTCCATGGTATAAGCATCGGAACTTCGTTAGCTTTTTATATAGCTCACATTCTACGAGCAGATCATTCCTGAAGGATTCCACAGCAGTCTGCTAGTGGAGATCTGGTATCAATATCCTTTCCTTAATGAAGTGAGCCACGTAGCTTCGTAGAGATTCTCATTTCCATTGCTAGATCACGTTGAGGTCGTATGTGGACTTCTCAAGCTTACAGGAGCTTGTGAAATTGTAACACCCTACTAGAGGCAAGGTTCTACTAGCAGGAGATATGATTAAGCCATCTCCATAAGTGATCGGTGAAATCACTCACGTAACGCAAACGCACGTATCGCTCAAGTAGTATAAAATGTATCAATCCCACGAGGACTTAATATCTAAGCTATTAATTTATGAAGCCAAATGTTTACGAGTATCTAATAGATTGGTTGTTGATTGGATGATGATTTTTGTCTAAAAATAAGTAAATAAAACAGTGCAAAAGTAAATTAAAGGAAAATTCAATATTATAAAACTATCTAAGGTTGTGAATTCTTCCAATATCTTTTAAGATGAAGTGGTTATCTCATGTTTGTGAAATATATTGGTTTATTAACCTGGAACATGAAATTATGCAAAAGCCTCTTCCGATTGTCAGATGCAAACACCCAGTGTAACCCAATTAATCATATTCCTATGTTAACCAAGTTATCTGAATTCATTAAGATTAAGTTCCAATTATGGCTACCCCCGCACGACAAGTATATTCCTATCCTATTAAGGATTATCTATCCTTAAGTGAGATCGTGAGGTTTTGAGTTTAAGGCTGAAACCTAAAATTCCTTTTCCAAGTTCATTTTAAGTTTACAAAATCAATCTTATTAATTGCACGTTAACAAGTAGCATTAAGCTTAAGGCTCAATAAATAAATCTTTATATTACCCAAACTATAAAATAACCTTTATAAGCTGGTGATATTGGAATTCATCACAACCCCATATAAAGGATTTAGTTACCAACATATCTAGGACTAGTAAAGACATAAATAAAGAAAATGACATAAAATAAAGCTTGGAAATTAAAAAGGTAAATAAAGCAATAAATAAATGTTGGAGTTAGAGGATCTAATTTTATTACTTCTAATTTAGATATTTACCTTTATTATAATATATTAACTTTGCATGACATTATCAACCGATCATATAGGTGGTATTCTGATTAAGCCAAATTTTTGATTAATTCCAACCGACCATAAAGGCGGTATCCAATTTAGTCAGGTTAAAATCAATTTAATTAAGTCCAACCGACCATAAAGGCAGTATCCTATTAAGTCAGGTTTTAAAATAGTTTATATATTATAATTAAGGGAGATTAATCTAAATATTAGTAATAAAAGATTTACTGTTCACCCCAGCAAAGGGGAGTTACCTCCTCATACTGGAAAGTAAAATAAAGACTGAAAAGTAAAATAAGAAAAAAAAACTATTGCTTAAAATAAAAATTAAATACAAAAAGTTGTAAATAAACAAACAAAATACAATGTTCTTAGAATTCTTAAGGAAATCTCTAGAATAAGGTATGAAAATTTCAAATGAATTCGGCCTCAATTTATAGGCAAATATTTGGTCAACGAGTCACGACGCAGAACCCTTTGTTTGTCACGACGCGCCGTTGATTCAACACGATGATGACACGTGGTTGTCGGTAAAATTATTGGCTGAATTATTATCTTGGCATCGCGACGTGTGAAGGCTTGTGTGTCGCGACGCTGACGTGAGCAATGACGTGTAGTGTCGGTAGCATGGGATGATGACACATGTCCGGTGTATGTTAGCAAGAATGTTGTGATGTTGACACGTGGCCGGCGCATTTTAACAAGTGTGTATGATAGCAAGTTTCTCTGATCTTGACATGTGTCCGGCGTATTTTAGCGGTCGCGATGCAGAGATGTTGCGCGTCGTGACCCCAAAATGACAATTTTGCCATTTTTGTCCGTTTTTCACTGTTTTTGCCCTGATTTGATTCCAGTGAGTCCTGAAACCTTATTTATCTACAAAATACACAAAACAAATCAAAATATTCACAAAATTCAAGAAACTATAGAAATTATTAAGTCAACAGGGACGGTAAATATTGATATATTTACCGCTTATCACACCTATAAACCTAACATTTTGCTAGTCTTCGAGCAAAACAACAAATAAAATACAATAAACAATTTTAAAATAAAAATTAAACTAAGCCACTTTCGTAGGGATCACGGTTGCATTTAGCGTAAGCAACAAGCCTTTAAACCCCTAGGTGTCCATAGTGGACGAATTTTAGTCTCGTGAGGGCTTATAGCAACGATACCCACAAACGTCAAATGCACACAAAAGCAAAAAGGCAAAAGAAAAGAGAATAAACAAGTTAGTGACTAATAAAGTGAAACATCTTATCCAAGTTAGTAGTTGTTTTCTTTCTTTCTAAATTACCAAATAAGTAAATTCTCCTATTATTTTTACCATTCTCTATATACACAACCAACAAGGTATTAATCAGCTCATTGTGCCCACAATATTCATAAGTGTATTTGAAAAGAGAGTAATATTTTTATCCTAATGTTATATCAGAATTCACACTTTTTTAGCAATAGATTTTTTTTTAATTAATTAATTTATTTATTTTTTATTTATTTACAATATCTTCAATCCATGTAGCGAGCTTTGGGCCAGTGAATCCCAAGCCAGTTGCTTTAGGGCACTAGGTGTTAAGACACCCTTACAGACTTAATTACTCGGATTTCATATATCTTTCTCTTTTTTTTACATAACATCTTCAATCCATGTAGCGAGCTTTGGGCCAGTTGGCTTTAGGGCACTAGGTGTTAATACACCCATACGGACTTAACTACTCGGATCTCAGATGTTCTTTTTTTTATTCCATTGCTTTTTTAGATGCTTCCTCCAATTAAATTAGAGCACTAAATATTACAAACTTTTCAATTATAACTTTTGACCGTATGTTACCATGCAAGTTGATAATACCTATCAACTGAGCATATGAAGATCCAATTTAGTCAGTATTATGGAGAATTCACAAATTAAATAATTTAAAAAGGAAATAAACAAAAATTAACTTGTTACGAAATAGGTTGAGATACGTCTCAGAAGTGGAAATTCCTTACACAACTATCTCAAATACCATTCCTCCTGATTAGTCAAGTTAAAAATACAAAAATAAAATATTATTTTTTTTTTTAAAAAAATCTTTTTAATTTTTTGAATTTTTGAAAATTTTTGACTAAAAACCAAGTAAAAACAACACAACTAAAAAATATGATACTAATCAACTATTCCCCTCCCCCAAACCTAATTGAGACATTTTCCCTAATGTCTAAAAATTAGAAGAAGAGTTTAGAAGACAGTACCTGGTTAGCTGAAATTCTACATCTAAAGAAAATTAAAGCTTAAGATCCAGATTTATCGCTTTTTACCATGATCATTATCGGACCAGTTTATCTTGGATATGATAGGTCAATTTGTGGTTCAAAGGCTAAGAGTTGGTCAATTAAATCATGGGTTGTTCTGGCAGTGAAGAGGATTTCTTTTACAGGTTTTCAAATGAATCCATTTCTCCGCGCATCATCAAGAAACACACAAAGAAAATCAGAAAATCCATCGGCATTAAACAATCCAATTGGTTTCTGGTGTATTTTCAAGTTCGCCTAAGATAGCACTGTAAAACTTTCCTCCATTGTGCCCAAGCCACCTGGCAGATCAATAAAAGCATCAGTACAGTTAATCATTTCCACCAATCATTCTGACATACCTGGCACAATACATTCATCTCCGTTTGATGGTCCTATAAGATTCGCCTCGGCCAAAGGTTTTGGGATGATTCTCATAACTTGACTTCCTCATTCCTGTACGGCCCTTGAAACGATCCCCATAAATCCAAGATTACCACCGCCATTTACTAAATGCATATTCCTTTCAGCTATGACTCGACCCAATTCATGTGCTGCCTCAACGAATTCTGGTTTAGAAACAACACTAGTACCACAAAACACATTGATGTTTACAACTCGTCTTCTTGAAGTTGCTTCCATTTTTTTTATTTTCTTCTCAAATCTGGATGTCTTCAAGAGTGTAATGACGAGCGAAATTTATAAATCCTGAAAAGGGGTGAGTAATAATAGCTCTAGTATCTGCCGAATGACAATTATTAATTAAACAGTAAAATAAATCGTGAAAGTCAAAAGGTCTGGATCCTGTCAGAGAAAATAAAAGAGAATAACAAACAAATCACAATTATTAGTTAAAGACAAAGAGATAATAATATTTACAAGATGTAATGGCTTGATTGACATCTATGCGTCAGGGATAAGCTTCCCTCCAATTTTCTTATAATTGGAAAACAGGGTCTTTTAAAGTCAGATTCCCGAGACTTAAATGTTTTCTTCTTTTCAAAACTCTGTATATAACATGTGAATTGCGTGATGCATATATCCACTGGGATGCATCTCAAGAGTCAATGATATGTCATCCAAAGACTCCTTACTAAAGCCATCCCTAATGAATTTAATTTTATCTTTATGATTATCAGACACCATTCCTAAATAACGACAATGAGTATTACATGTCATGTGTGCACATTTATAGAAAACACCCATTCTTTTAGTTCTTCTTTTCTTAGCATATGTGCTTCTTCCTAAACCAGACAGATATGAAATAAAAGAGTCTGAGGACTCACCTGCCACTCGTGCTTCAATAATCCAATGAATGTCATTATGAATACCTTTGATCATCAGTAGTCTCATTCGTTCCATTCAAGCTTTGTTGACTTTCATCAGAGAGTTTTGAGGGAGAGAAGGAAATTGCTTGTAAGATTTGCGAGAACGTCTTCCATCATGTCTTTGACTTTACCTATAAAATTAAACACATAAAAATAAAACACACCAAATCTGAATATATACACAAATTGCATAGGTCGCCTCTCTGATAGCGCTAAGTTTAACATCCTCAGCTAGACATGACTGCCTGAACGTTAGGCTGGATCTGAAAGTGTGACACTTTCTTTTTGTCGCTCAAATGATTCTCCCAAGTAGTACTTGACCTGCATGTTTTTAACTTTGAATGTTTTATTAGAGTTGGGATCATGTAACTCAACGGTTCTATTGGGTAAAACTTGAGTGACTAAGAATGGACCTGACCACCGTGATTTTAGCTGCCCCGGTTCTAGTTGTATACGCACTAACTTCTAATCATGTCTCTTCTTGGACTTTTCTTTGTACAGTTTGGCATTCTCAAAAGGTTTGTATGTGAAATTCCTCCAATTCATTGAGTTGGTGGAATCATTTCTATTCAGTTGCTAGTAGATCAAGACTTAACTTTTTCAGTGCACAGCACGCTTGAACTTCAGGATCCACAGGCATATGGCATGCTTTAAGTTTGTCAGTGGAACTTTGCATTGTGGACAATTATGACCCATAACATCACTATTTGTACAGAACATGGCGTTGTTGTACAAATTAACTATGTGACAAAGGAAATTGCTCTTTTATCATTTGTAATTGGATTACCGGGATATATAAATGATAAAAGTCCATATGATTAGTAACGGATTAATAAGATATGAGACAATATTAATCCACTAAGGTTTAATCATTAAATATCCCTAGTCGTAGTATTATCGAGGCTGGACATCGATAATGCGGAATAGACTAGTATTGCACTTGTGCTCATTATGGAGGCATAATGGCATAGTTCTCATATATTTGGGTATTGGATACTCATGCAAGTGTTATAGGAGGTTCTGTTTACCGATGGTACGGAAACAGCTTCGCTCTGGATAGACCCCTCGGAATCCCATTGGTAGTATGACTATGTGTCTATGGGAATCCGAATCAGGGTAGGTGTATTTGGTCTTAACCTGAGACTTGTATCGCTAATACTTGCGACAATCAGTATACTTTAGTTTTGGCCGTCCGGGGCTTTAACAGGTTATGTGTACGCCTCTTCTGGGTATACTGAGAATCGTAGTGTATTAGATGTGATGTCAAGATGGAAGTATCACTTCAGTCATATTGAGATGATGATCACGCAGGATACGGAACTGGTACTCTTGTATGCTGCAGGTATCAGGATAATATGACAAGGTTATGATTATTCGATTATAGAGGCTAGTTACCAGAGATTTGATATATGCTTCGTACGGGGCAGACACAATTCCAGCCCCATACCTAGCATGTGACATTCGATACTGGATCGTAATACGCAATATTATGTATACTACGCGTGACAAAGATTACATATTCCTTTAAAGAATATTTCTGGAGAATTGGGTAGGCATGGTGCTTTGTTAGAAGCCAACCATGTCTTGTAAATTGGTGAGAACGTGATAACGGGTATGCACGTATTCGGATAGTCCGATGACCATATTTACTGCCAATATATCCATGGATCTCTTGGGTCGCTTCCCGAAGATTCATCGTTGAGATTTGACTCGAACAAAAAATTAATCTGGGATTAATTATGAGAGAGAAAATTAATCTGGGATTAATTATGGCAATAAATTAATCTGGGATTAATTAAAAGAGAAAGAATTAATCCGGGATTAATTGCGTCTAGAATTTATCTGGGATTAAATTCGTCGAGAAAAGAGAACGCGATTAATTTAGAATTAATCGGTAAAGTAAATTTAACAGTGAAATTAGATTTTACTATTTAATTTATTTAAATTGGGCTAAAATAATATATTAGATATATTAAATGAAATCGGATTTCAAAGCGGAATTAAAATTAGATTTTAATTCAAGCGAACGAATTAATTTGGAATTAATTTCTAAGCGACTTCCGTAATAATTTTGCTAGGCATTATTATTTAATTAAATTATTTTTAATTACGACGCGACGAAAAATTCGTTTAGTCGGATTAAATGAACCGAACTCAAAGTGTGTTGTGTAAAGCCAACTTGAATTTGGAATTCAAATTTGGGTGGGACCCACATCACTTACATCACATGTCACTTTTTTGGTGATGGAAGTGGTTGGTAACTTTAATTGTTTGGCATTAATCACACATCACACATTATTTAAAGTTAAGTTTTGGAAACAAAATGTGACTATTCATCTTCTCCCAAAACCTCTCTCTTGGCCGAAAATAATGCTCCTTGGAGGGAAAAAATTTTCTTTCGAAATTTATTCTTGTTAGCACATAAAGGAGTGAATCAAGGTGATCGGGAAACTCACCCAAGTGTTGGAAACACTCAAGAAAGACTTGGAGCTTCCACAGAAATGCATAAAAAATTTTGAACTCATCCGATCAATATGAGTATTTTCCGCAACTCCTTTGATTTTATTCACACACAAATCACTCTTAGACGATCTTGGCATGTTCTAGGAACACTTACAATGGTATCAGGTGATCTAAGTTTTAAATTTGGGATTTTATGCTTGGAGTATGTATTTTCTTGAATTGATGGTTTGGTTGAGCTTGGATGATGTTGAATTGGATTTGTACATCTTAGGAATTGAGAAAAATTGATTAGATCAAAATCCCCAATTTCCTTAGCCTTGGCCGAATGTATCCCATAGGTTGCTCATGGTGATTTTTTGAATTTTAACAATTGGATGTGTTAAATGGCATGAAATGAATCTTAGATGTTGATTTAATTAGATTGAAATCAAATTGGATGTTAATTTTGTTGCCTTTGCCGTGAGCTTTGTAGCATGTTGTTAAATTGATTTTGCTTCAATTTGTGTTGGACATGAATTGGAATTGTTAAGTATGATTAATTGAATTAATTAGTATTTTGAAAATGTTAGATTAATTGATTAATTGTACTAATTGCACTTTATTAAATTAATATGTAATTTGGAATAATGTGTTAATTTAATTTATTGTATTTGAGCTTAATGGGCTTGGTTGGGCCATGTTTGGTTTAGGATAATTGGTTGGATCCAATTGGGCCTAAAACCATTTCCATGAAGACCAAATATGATAATTGGGCCTTTAATATTATAATTGGGCCTAATGGGCCTAAATTGATTTTTGGCATAGGGTGATTCCTAATTGGGCATTGGCATCTTGGGTTTGACCCATAATTGCCAAAGCACATGCCTTAAGAATTAATTGAAAGCTCATTGGACTTTAATTGAATAGTACTGGATACTAATTGGGCCTTTGAGACCCATAAAGATTGGATTTGGAATCCAAGTCTAAAAGGCACTATTGAAAGTGGAATTATTTAATTTGGAATTAAATATGAATTAGTATTGAATATAATTTAAATTGGATTTGAAATTGTAGTTCGATATAATTCAAGAATACTTACTTTGAGTATTTATTCTTAAACGAGTTGGAGTCGTGCAAATCAAATCGTTGTTTAAACATTGGATGGTCATTAATCAAAGATTAATTAATTGGATTAGATTGATTGAATAACATACTTTGTGTGAATACTTGGATGTATGTATGAATAATGTATAACAGATGGATATTAGAAGGGTTGGGGCAATTTTGGAAATTATTGTAATAAATTTAGAATTTATTAAATTAGACCTGCGTGTCCAGCCTATTACCTATTTTCTATTTGTATTTCTCTTCTCACCAATTCCCCTCAATGTAAATGAGGTTTCTTTAGAAGTATTATGTAATTGGGTAGAAGTATGAATAGTGCTAGCGGGAGAGAGGAAATGGAGAGATTTGTTCTAGGAACAAAGTTTGTAATATATCCATCTGAATATCATTATTATTTTATTTCGCGCCTTATTATTCTTTTAGAATGCATGCTTAAGGGTGTATGATAAGACCTAATTAAAGATAATAAATTGGTTGCCAAATCGTGACAAAAACCCTCATTTTATATTAAGCGTTTTTCCTTCCATTAAGTGATTCTCTCTCAAGATCTAAGATTGGCATTGGTTTGTTGGCCAAAGTCAAGACTTTTGTCCAACGCGGATGTGTTTGAATCACAAAAGCTTTGTTCCATATCATACGTCTTGGGCAAGTTGTGGCCAAAGTCAAGGTCATTTCTTGTTCATCGGCCTCGATTACGAAGCTTTCCCACTGTCAATAGGTCACGCTTAACTGGTTTCATTAAGCTTGTTGAGCCAAAGCCAAGGCTTAGTTGATTCAGAGGAAAAGGTTAGGCAATATATCAGATATATTGGCATATATTGGATATATGTTTCGGACTTGGAGGTCCACCTACAGGATCTAAGAATTGGATGAGATCCAATTAATCTTAGAGATCTACCTAGTTAAGTTTCATACAACTTGTTGGCCAAAGTCAAGGTTGTGTGTTATTTAACGGGATCCTAGCCCACTAGGAAACTAGGTTTCCCGAGTACTCCACAGAGGGTTAGAGGCTCGCCGAAAAATAGTGGGAGGCAAGTATTAAATTTGCAATTTCGTTTAGATACTTGCCAATACCCACTCATTTCTTTTTCGTCATTAAAAAATTATATATATTAGTTGGACTAATATTCAATTGTTGTTTTAATTAAACAGTTGGACTGTATTCAAACTACTTCATTTATAGTTGATTATATAATTGGATTATAGTAATCAATATATTTGAATTTAACCAATCAAATAGTAGTTGATTATATAATTAGACTATAATAATCATTATATTCGATTGTACCCGAAATCATTGATTGGATAGTTGGACTATTGGAATCAAGATAACTGAAAGATTAGCGTTTAAAACATAATCCCGGGTGAAAATGTCTTTAAGCGGCTTTAATTTTCAAATTGGGAATAGAACCTCAGGATAGTCCTGAGAGCCGAGAAGTTACTTTATTTGATAGAGTGACATCTCGGGCCTGAGCCTGGAGTTTGGAAAATAGTGGAGCATGAGCTATGGAAGACTCATGGTGATGATAACTTTAGTGCTCAATCTGTTATGCTTGCCGCAAAGACTCTTTAATTCTGTCGTCAGAACTAAGGATTAGATCATTATACCATGATGTTGAAATTAAAGGATCTTCATATATCTAACCTTAGATCTTAGAAGTAAGAATTACAAAAAAAAAGCTCTTTCGCTCGGGTATGTCAGAGGGTACATCTGTCGAGCACTAGGTGTCGCAGATGATTGCTGACATTGAACAGCTAGGTTAACTAGGCATTACCTACGAGGCCAAGACTTCCAAAGATTTGATCTTATAGTCTTTGCCTGAAAGCTGGGGCATGTTCATTAAGAACCAAGAGAAAACTCTTGGATAGTTGATGGCTATGCTCAAGGAGGCCGGGCCAGAGCTTCTTAAAAGTGGCAAAGGCAAAATCGTCACAGTCTTCTGGGAAGACAAAGGACATATCCCAAGATGTCTGCCTAAACTGTGGAAAACGGGGTCACTGGAAGCGTGACTGTCGTATGGACAAGGCAGACATGAAGGAAGTGAAGACGGGTAAGGCTCCGGCTTCAAGTATGTTTGTTATAAACATGACCACTACTTGTTTAAAAATTGGATTTTTGATACTGGATGTGGAACATACATATGTACTGATGTGTGGGATCTGCTGATGAGCAGGATACTGACTTCAGATGAGATCGACCTGCGAGTCAGAAACGGGACGAGAGTCACTGTTTTGACCGTATAAACCTAAGTTTTGGAACTGCCCTTTGGGCATGTACTTAAATTAGGAAACTGTTATAATGTATCTAGTTTTACTAGGAACATTATCTTTGTATCTAGTTTAACCCGTTGTGGGTATACCTTTATATTCTAGAACACTAAGTGTTTTATTTATAAAGATGATATTGAGATAAGCACATTAGATGTGAATAACATAATTTATATTTAGAATATAAATGAATCTCAAACATATAATATGACAAACAAAAGCTCAAACTAAATAAATCTGTTGAGACTTAAAAGTGGCATTGTTGTCTATGACACGTTAATAAGACTCGTATATCCATACTTTCGAAGAGTGGAGACTAGGACGGATTTGATTCTAATTCAAATGATGTCTACGAATCTAGTTTATTAGGCAAAGTGCCTAAAATACCTTTTACTTGGTAAAAGTGCAAGTGCCACCGATCTGTTAGCCCTCGTTCATAGTGACGTAAGTGGGCCCATGTCTAGCTAGGCTAGATGTGGATTTGAATACTTTGTAATCCTTACGGATGTGGCATCTCGTTACGGTTATGTGTATCTTATGAAACACAAGTCAGAAACTTTTAGAGTTTCGACACGAAGTAAGAAAACAGACCGGTAAAAGTATTAAAAACATTATGGTCGGACCATAGTGTAAAATACTTAAACATATGAGTTTCAAGATTACATGAAAGAGTATGGTATTCTTTCATATTGGACTCCTCCCAGGACACCTCAAATTGACGGTGTGTCCGATTAGAGAAACCGAACTTTGTTGGACATGGTAAGGTTAATGATGAGTCGCTCTGAGCTACCAATTTCCTTCTGAGGATACACATTAAACAATGCAATACTTATTTTGAATAAGGTTCCATGAAAATCTGTTAGACGGACTTTATATTAGATATGAACAGGAAAGAAACCGAGTTTCTCATTCCTGAAGATTTGGGAATGCTGGGCATACGCTAAATATTTGGATGGTACCAAACTAGAACCCAAATCGGATAAGTTACTATTTGTAGGTTGTCCTAGGGAAACCAAAGTATAGTACTTATACAACTCACAAGAGAACAATGTAATTGTTGCTCTCCATGCGATTTTCCTAAGAGGAATAACTAAATGTAGTGGTAAGTAGGAGGAAAGTAGAACTCGATGAAAATCAGAGTAATACTGTTTCAGGCACCGAGTCATCACGGAACACCAACAGTTCATCAGGGATGAAACTGTACCAATAATCTTCGAATACACAAGAATTACGTAGGTCGGAGAGAGTCAGAAAACAACCTGGGAGGTATGGGTTACTGATCTCACCTCATGTAGATATCAATCTTATTGAGGAAGGTGAACCGGCTACGTATGAGGAAGTGATACAAGGTATCAACTCCATTTTATGGCAAAGTGCCATGATATTCGAAATGGATTCCATATATACAACCAAGTTTGGATACTGGTTGATGTACCAAAAGGCATTGTGCCTATTGGTAGCAAATGGGTCTTCATGGTGAAGACTAACGTGAATGGCAACATACAAACGTACAAAGCTAGGCTTGTAGCGAAAGGGTATCGTCATCAACATGATGTCGATTACAACGACACCTTTTACCCGTTGCCATGATTAAATCCATTCGGATAATGCTTGCGAGTGCTGCATATTTAATTTATGAAATATGGCAGTTGAACGTCAAAACCGCTTTCCTTAACGGAAACCTTTTGGAGGATGTTTACAACATCCTGACGGTTTTGTCATACCAAAACATGCAAACAAGGTTTGCAAATTTAAATCGATCCATTTATGGATTGAAGCAAGCATAGCGTTCTTGGAACCAACATTTTGATGAGATCATAATGGTATATGATTTCATTCAAAATGAATATGATTCTTGTGTATATATGAAGGTTAGTGGGAGCGCACTGACAATGAATGTCCTATAAGTTGATGATGTATTGCTTCTTAGCAATAACATTCCTATAAAATAATCGGTGAAAGCATGGCTTTCATTAAAATTCTCCATGGAATACTTGGGAGATGCAACCTTTATTCTAGGAATAAAGATCTACTGGGATAGATCTAAAAGTTGTTGGCACTCTCCGAGAATTCGTACATTGAAAGACATGTACGCGACCTGGTGTCTCATATGCTTTGAGCATTTGGAGTCACAATCAGGCCGATCCAGGTGATGATCACTGGATTTATGTTAAGAACATCCTTAAGTATCTTAGACGAACTAAGGATGCTTTCTTAAGCTATGGAGAATGAGAACTTGAGGTGACTAGGTTCACCGCTGCAAGTTTCCAAACCGATAAAGATGACTTTAAGTCGCAATAAGGGTACATATTTAGTTTGAATAACGGAATAGTGAGCTGGAAAACTTCCAAGCAAGATACTGTTGCCGAATAAATAACAAAAGCGGAACATTGCTGCATCTGAGGCAGCAATAGAAGCATTTTGGATCTATATAATCCTAATTGGATTATGAGTAGTTCTGTTAGCAGTTGAGCTAGGCTAGAGCACAGGCTAAGGAACCCGGTCTCATCAATGATCCAAGTATGTACTTCGACTAATTTCATATGATTCGTCAGATCATACATCATGGCGATATGATGATCAAATAAAACACATCATATGATAACCTTGAAAATCCGCTGACGAAAGCTATTCCTCAGCAGAAATTTGAGCAACTCGTAAATAGTCAGGTGTTAGACACTTGAGTGATTGGCTATAGGCCAAGTGGGAGATTGTTGGACAATTATGACCCATAACATCACTATTTGAACAGAACATGGCGTTCTTGTATAATTAACTATGTGACAAAGGAAATTGCTCTTTTATCATTTGTAATTAGATTACCGGGATATATAAATGATAAAAGTCCATATGATTAGTACCAGAATAATAAGATATGAGACAATATTAATCCACTAAGGTTTAATCATTAAATATCCCTAGTCGTAGTATTATCGAGACTGGACATCGATAATGCGGAATAGACTAGTATTTCACTTGTGCGCATTATGGAGGCATAATGGCATAGTTCTCATATATTTGGGTATTTGATACTCATGCAAGTGTAATAAGAGGTTATGTTTACCGATGGTATGGAAAGAGCTTCGCTCTGGATAGACCCTTCAGAATCCCATTGGTAGTATGACTATGTGTCTATGGGAATCTGAATCAGGGTAGGTGTATTTGGTCTTAACCTGAGACTTGCATCGCTAATACTTACGACAATCAGTATACTTTGGTTTTGGTCGTCCGAGGCTTTAACAGGTTCTGTGTACGCCTCTTCTGTGTATATTGAGAAACGTAGTGTATTGGATGTGATGTCAAGATGGAAGTATCACTTCAGTCATATAGAGATGATGATCACGCAGGATACGGAACTGGTACTCTTGTATGCTGCAGCTATCTGGATAATATGACAAGGTCATGATTATCTAATTTTAGAGACTAGTTACCAGAGATCCGATATATGCTTCGTACGG
This sequence comes from Zanthoxylum bungeanum, assembly GCA_019454045.1. Classification (NCBI taxonomy): domain Eukaryota; kingdom Viridiplantae; phylum Streptophyta; class Magnoliopsida; order Sapindales; family Rutaceae; genus Zanthoxylum; species Zanthoxylum bungeanum. The sequence goes on from SKCR01039888.1 coordinate 72,382, forward strand.
GGCAGACACAATTTCAGCCCCATGCCTAGCATGTGACATTTGATACTGGATCGTAATACGCAATTCTACGTATACTACGCCTGACAAAGATTACATATTCTTTTAAAGAATATTTCTGGAGAATTGGGTAGGCATGGTGCTTTGCTAGAAGGCAACCATGTCTTGTAAATCGGTGAGAACGTGGTACTGGGTATGCACGTATTCGGATAGTCCGATGACCATATTTACTGCCAACATATCCATGGATCTTTTGGGTCGCTTCCCGAAGATTCACCGTTAAGATTTGACTCGAACAGAAAATTAATTTGGGATTAATTATGAGAGAGAAAATTAATCTGGGATTAATTAAAAGAGAAAGAATTAATCTGGGATTAATTGCGTTTAGAATTTATCTGGGATTAAATTCGTCGAGAAGAGAGAACGCGATTAATTTAGAATTAATCGGTAAAGTAAATATAATAGTGAAATTAGATTTTACTATTTAATTTATTTAAATTGGGCTAAAATAATATATTAGATATATTAAATGAAATCGGATTTCAAAGCGGAATTAAAATTAGATTTTAATTCAAGCGAACGAATTAATTTGGAATTAATTCGTAAGCGAATTTCGTAATAATTTTGCTAGGCATTATTATTTAATTAAATTAGATTTAATTACGTCGCGACGGAAAATTCGTTTAGTCGGATTAAACGAACCGGGCCCAAAGTGTGTTGTGTAAAGCCAACTTGAATTTGGAATTCAAATTTGGGTATGACCCGTATCACTTACATTACATGTTACTTTTTGGTGATGGAAGTGGTTGGCAACTTTAATTTTCGGGCATTAATCACACATCACACATTATTTAAAGTTAAGTTTTAGAAACAAAAGGTGATTATTCATCTTCTCCCAAAAACTCTCTCTTGGCCGAAAATAATGCTCCTTGGAGGAGAAATTTTTTCTTTCAAAATTTGTTCTTGCTAGCACATAAAGGAGTGAATCAAGGTGATAGGAAAACTCACCCAAGTTTTGGAAACACTCAAGAAGGACTTGGAGCTTCCACAAAAATGCATAAAAAGTTTTGAACTCATCCGATCAATGTGAGTATTTTCCGCAACTATTTTGATTTTATTCACACACAAATCACTCTTAGACAATCTTGACATGTTCTAGGAACACTTACATGCATTGCATCAGAGTTTTGGATGGTACTATCTTTCACATCAAGTCTGAAACATTCCTCCTTATTTTCATCATTCGGGAATTCCATGGCTTTGAAAACATTGAATGTTACTTCTTGGTCCTGTACCCTTATGGTTAGTTCACCTTTTTGTACATCAATAATGGTTCGACCTGTAGCCAAGAATGGTCTCCCGAGGATGATAGGCACGTCTTTATCTTCTTTCATGTCAAGGATAATAAAATCGACTTTGACCAGCACATCTTCAACTACACCTCTCGGAAATGTGAGCGTTCTATCAGCAAGTTGCAGAGAGATTGAGGTGGGATTTGCTTCTCCAATCTACAGTTTCCTGTAAATAGACAAAACATCAAGTTAATGCTGGCACCTAAATGACACAAAGCCTTAACGAAGTAATGTTCGCCTATGGTGCAAGGGATGGTGAAACTGCCAGGATCTTTCAAATTTATGGGAAGCTTCCTCTGAATGATGGCGCTTCATTCTTCTGTCAATGCTATTACCTCGTAATCTCCCAATCTTCACTTTCGTGATAGAATGTCTTTCATGAATTTGACATAGCTGGGCATTCGTTCCAAAACTTCTGCAAATGGAATGTTGATATACAGCTTTTTGAAGATCTCCAAGAATCGAGCAAATTGTTTGTCTAGTTTACTTTTCTGGAGATACTGAGGAAATGGTGGAGGTGGATTGAATCTTTCTCGATCATTTTCTTTTGCCTCTTTTTCCTCCATCTATTGATCTGATTCACTGCTTTCTTTTGGATTTTCCTTAGCAGTTGCCTTGACTCCAACATCTTTGTTGATTTCAGTACCGCTTTTCAAAATGATGGCATGACATTGCTCATTCCTCATGTTCCTTGGATTTGTTATGTGTTGCTAGGAAAGGTACCTTACGGTCTGTAACTCTGAGCATTGGCCAGTTGTCCTATTTGATTTTCTAGTGCCTTTATAGATGCTGATTGGCTTTGATTAAATACTGTTTCGGCTTGAAACATAGCATTGTATTTGGCTTTTTATTTTTGAACATCTCTGCAAGCAATTCCTTTATTTCTGGTTTTTTTTCATACTCATGGCCTTTATTTTGTTGTTGGAATCTGGGTGGTGGATTGTTATTTTGCCCTAAATTGTTGCTCCATGGGAAATTGGGATGATTCCTCCACCCTGGGTTGTAGGTATTGGAATATGATTTGTTTCCCTGTCTGTTGAAATTATTGACATAATTCACCGTCTCATCATGTTGGTTTGCCTCTGGTGCTCCTCCATATGGTGAACTTATGGCACCGGCGATGTTTACACCTTGCATGCTAAGTGTTTCCAGGCATTTGCACATCTGCTCCAACTTGGCATTCATTGTTGTGTTGGCTCCGACTTCGTGGATTCCTGTTATTAGTTGAATCATGCTCATTTCTGTTGGCCACAAAGAATTATTGTTGGTCCTTTCTTTAATTAAGTCTTAGGCCTGATCTTCTCCTTTTGTCATTGAATCTCCTCCAGCAGCAGCATCGATTGTGGTTCTCATTAGTTCATAAAGTCCATAATAAGAAGGTTTGGACTTGTAGCCACTTTACAATTTCATGGTGAGGACATTTTCTGGAGCAATTCCTTGTATCTTTCCCAAGCTTCTCAGAGGGATTCTGAGTCATGTTATACAAAGGATGTAATGTCATTCCTCAACTTTGCAGTTCTGGCTAGGGGAAAATAATTTGCAAGGAATTTGGTGGCTAGAGTGTTCCAAGTTGTGATGGAACCTGCTGGTAGTGAATGTAGCCAAGCCTTAGCTCTGTCTTTCAAGGAATATAGAAACACACGCAGTCTCATTGCTTCTTCTACCGCTCGGTTGTAATTGAATGTGCCGCAAACTTCCAGAAAGTTGCTGATGTGGGCATTAGGATCTTCAGTTGCATTCCCCCTAAACTGAACTGACTGATGTATCATCTGGATGCATGTTTTGATGTCACACGCATTTGCTGGTAAGGAAGGATGTACAATACATGAAATGAAGCCGTCAACCACCGGAATAGTTCTGTCTCCAATAGGAATTGGTAGTGCAGCTTCCAAAGGTTCAGGTTCCATGTTGATCAGTGCTTCTTGGCCTTCTCGCCTTTCCATTCTCAACTTTCTGATGGTTCTTTCAATTTCTGGGTCAAGCTGATGGATTTCAAAGCTTCTGCTTCTTCTCATGTAGTGTTTGAGAACCTGAAACACAAGAAAATAAAAATAATAAATAAAAACAAATTAGACACAAGTAAAGGTATCTAATCCCAAAATTAATAGTGAAGATAAATAAGTCCCTAGCAATGGCGCCAAGAACTTGATCGGTGAAATCACTCACGTAACGCAAACGCACGTATCGCTCAAGTAGTATAAAATGTATCGATCTCATGAGGACTTAATACCTAAGCTATTAATTTATGAAGCCAAATATTTACGAGTATCTAATAGATTGGATGGTGATTGGATGGTGATTTTTTTGTCTGAAAATAAGTAAATAAAACAGTGCGAAAGTAAATTAAAGGAAAATTCAATATTATAAAACTATCTAGGGTTGTGAATTATTCCAATATCTTTTAAAGATAAAGTGGTTATCTCATGTTTGTGTAGTATATTGGTTTATTAACCAGGAACACGAAATTATGAAAACCCTCTTCCAATGGTCAGATGCAAACACCCAGTGTAACCCAATTAATCATATTCCTATGTTAACCAAGTTATCTGAATTCATTAAGATTACGTTCCAATTATAGCTACCCCCGCCCGACAAGTATATTCCTATCCTGTAAGGAAATCTATTAAGGGTTATCTATCCTTAAGTGAGGTCGTGAGCTATTGAGTCTAATGCTGAAACCTAAAATCCCTTTTCCAAGTTCATTTTAAGTTTACCAAATCAATCTTATGAATGGTCAGTTAACAAGAAGCATTAAGCTTAAGGCTCAATAAATAAACCTTTATATTACCCAAACTATAAAATAACCCTTATAAGCCGGTGATATGGGAATTCATCACAACCCCAGATAAGGGATTTAGTTACCACACATATCTAGGACTAGTAAAGACATAAATAAAGAAAATGACATAAAGTAAAGCTTGGAAATTAAAAAGGTAAATAAAGTAATAAAGAAAATGTTGGGGTTAGAGGATCTACTTTTATTATTTCTAATTTAGATATCTCCATTATTATAATGTATTAACTTTGCATGACATTACCAACCGACCATATAGGCGGTATCCTGATTAAGTCAAATTTATGATTAATTCCAACCGACCATAAAAGCGGTATCCAATTTAGTCAGGTTAAAATCAATTTAATTAAGTTCAACCGACCATAAAGGCGGTATCCCATTAAGTCAGGTTTTAAAATAGTTTATATATTATAATTAAGGGAGATTAATCTAAATATTAGTAATAAAATCTTTACCCTTCACCCCAGCAGAGGGGAGTTTCCTCCTCATACTGGAAAGTAAAATAAAGACTGAAAAGTAAAATAAAAAAAGAACTATTGCTTAAAATAAAAAATAAATACAAAAAGCTGTAAATAAACAAACAAGATACAATCTTCTTAGTATTCTTAAGGAAATCTCCAGAGGAAGGTATGAAAATTTCAAATGAATTCGGCCTCAATTTATAGGCAAATTTTTGGTCCACGCGTCGCGACGCAGAACCCTTGCGCGTCACGATGCACCATTGATTAGACATGATGATGACACGTGGTTGTCGGTAGAATTATTGGCTTGGCCTCGCGACGCGTGAAGGCTTGTGCGTCGCAATGCTGACGTGAGCAATGACGTGTAGTATCGGCAGCATGGGATGATGACAAGTGTCCGGCATATGTTAGCAAGAATGTTGTGATGTTGACACGTGGCCGGCGCATTTTAACAAGTGCGTATGATAGCAAGTTTCTCTGATCTTGACACGTGTCCGGCGCATTTTAGCGGTCGCGACGCCGAAATGACAATTTTGCCATTTTTTTTCGTTTTTTGTTGTTTTGGCCCTGATTTGATTCCAATTAGTCCTGAAACCTTATTTATCTACAAAATACACAAAACACATCAAAATATTCACAAAACTCAAGAAACTTTACAAAATATTAAGTCAAAATGGACGGTAAATATTGTTAGATTTACCGTTTATCAATAAGTCTCCAAATTTACAGAAAAACGGACATGATGTATCCTAAAACTTGAAAACCTAGAACAAAGTCCAGCATCAAACGAAACCTTTAATAGACATCAAATATATAAAGGGACCTCAGGTCCACACAAAACTCATCAAACTCAAAATCAACACTTAAGGGCTTCGTTCCCACAACATCAATGCAATCAACATTTTTACTTAATAATACAAAACAGTATGCTCAGCACAAAAAATAACATAATAACCAAAAATCCTAAACCTCTAAGACTTTTCCCAGGACACTTGTGAGGGTGATTGCAACTTGGGGGATCTGCATCTCAAGCATAGCTTCCACAGCCGAAGTGGTTGACCAATCTGGTAGCCAACCTGCAAAACTAGAAAACCTGTTTGGTGTGAGTTATAAAACTCAGTAAGTAACCACGCTTGTACTACAAACAAACATACAAGTCAAACATATCATAGGTTGTTAAGGATTATCAAGTTATTACGAGTTCAGATTTATCAACTTTTTATTATCCTTTATACTTTACCCATGTCCAATTCTCATATTTACATATATGTCAATCTATTAGCCAAACATACAAAACACACAAGGCATCAATTCGAATACCACAGAGTATGTCATTTTACATCAAAACCATTTCAATCACAAGAAACATGAAGTCACATACTTAAATTTTATTACGAATGAACATCTTTGAAATATCCTCAAATCGATAACTCAAACAAATTTCCTTCATTCCGAAACAAACTTCCTTCCATTCTGATAGCCTTACGATAGCTTAATAGTCGTGACTTATACATTTTCACGCATATCAGTTTAGAAATCATAGCCCACTTCTCTTACATTCATGAAAATCCAATTTCAAAATTCTAAGAACATATTATCAGGATTCTACGAACACATTCAGTCTCTTCTATAATGTACGTACATACAATAACAAACTGAGCAAACACACTTATAAAATATAATATTCACACTGGTTTCCAAGTCATTCATTTATTCCCCAATAGTACACACAGTCCATACATATCACGGATTCTGTCACACACAGATACACTCAATTATACATACAGTCATCATGCAACAGATAATGAAGCATATATAAAATCCAATACATCACAAAACACATAACCAAATAATACATACATATGGCTGGCTGGCTTACATATACAATGCTCGTACGAGACTTATTATCTATTTTAGAATATGTATGAGATGAATATCGTCTGAACGAAATCCTAACCAGCTCGACTACTACACCACAAAATCATCAACCAATTAAACATATACACATGCACACAGATCACGTAACACAAACTCATCGCACGGTTTCTCATACACAATCACAAACATGGAAAACACTAATTTATCATCATAATAGTCATACACATACGTATATACATCAAACATACGAATATACTCATTTCTTCGAATTCAGATACCATAGCCTTTAACAGTACTCGCATTCTTTATTTATCAATCAAACATATTACGTTTCAGAATTCTTATCTGAAAACATTGATACAATATCTTACCAAATATACATTTCCATTCATATACGTATCATATCATTCACGTACTTCTATTATTCAGGAAATGTTAAGCTTATACCAAACCCAACCTCTATACAGCTAAAAAATATGCATTAGTCAATGATAAACGTATTCCAATAACGCACATCTACACGTGCTAATACAAATTCAAAATCATAACTTATTCTCTTTACCGATCTTAGACACTCAAATCATACTTATCTTACCATTTCATACATACACAAATACTGTTGGAATGTATGCCCTAGAGCTACATGTGATATAAACGGTTTTATGTGTTTTGAAATAATACGATGCATTATTCATTTATCAAAATTGTTTGTTTAATTTTCGCATATTTTATATCATTTTAAATACCCTAGATTACTTATGTGCCTTCAGACATAGTGTATGAGTGTCATACACAAGAGAATTTAAGTCTGAAGTTAGTAATCTTAAATAGTCCATAGAGAGCAAACAAAGAGGTTACTTTGTTTGTGGTTTATCTATAGCTGCGGTCCATTCTATATTTGTATGACGATCTTGATCCGGATCGTCCATGTAGAGACATGAGAATGGAGGCACCTTG